>KZ062734.1:0-34793 GCA_002091835.1 Anopheles maculatus
TAATAATCAGTGTTGTAAGAACCGAGTACCAGTGAAACTAGCACGTTCTAAATCCTGAAGTATATTGTTAAGTTCATCTTAACATACACGCAAAGCAAAAAAAGGGAAGGCTCTCGTGTTTGGCCAGTGTGTGCGCTCATCATACATCCGTTGCTGAGAAGTGCTGCAGCTTTTGTAGTGAAGCCAGCAGCTCCAGGAGAGAGAAAGAGATACCCTTTTTGAGACAGCACGGGAAAATAAAAATCTTCCACCATTTTCTCCAAAGGCGAAAACATGGCATTTGCGGGCCTAAAAAAGCAAATTAATAAAGCGAATCAGGTAACGTGCTTTGGGAGCCGAGTAACATTATTGATTCAGAACATTTGACTACCCGGTGTGTTACACCATGTTTAGCATCGGTTGTGATTTTCAATAGATAGCTATAGTTTTCAAGAAAAACAAAACAAAAAAACTGAGCAAATTATGAAGCACACACTATTTGCTTACGTACAATATGTGTATGGCTGTACTTTTTCATTTCTGTTCAAATTGGTTACCTACCACAATGTTCGAAATATGTTGGTGAAAGAAATGGTGCACAACAGCAGCATTGTACATCCATCCATCCATCTACATTTTGTTATGTACTAGGACAAGTTCAAAGTAAAATGTAGGTCACGACCAACATTGAAGATGGTATACGCCTACCTGTTCACAGCACAGTGACGCTTCCTTCATAACCCATTTTTCAAGTATGAAGTATATGCAACATGAGAATACTTGTAACGTTGAAATGTTACTTGAATTGCTTTACATCAGCATCACTGAAGGTGTCCCTGACCAATTTGTTTAGAGCTGTTCAATTTTCTTAAGAGAGTTCTTGCAACATTAACAGTGATAGTTAGTTGTATGTTACTAGTGGTGGTTAGTTTTATGTGAAATGATGAAAAACAATCGATTTTTCTCCTATCAATAGTGAGTGATTGAACATAAATGTTAAATATGTTTATCTTCTGTCCTGTGTTTTGTTGTGTCACGAGCTATCATATCTTTTAAAATCATATAGTTTATAATTTAAGATAATAAGATCAATAAGATAAGAATAGAATATGCATTAAAATACAGTCAAACATAATTCGGAGGAGGCGCCTGGTGTTTTTTCAATAACATGTATTAAGAATTTTGTGATGTTAAGTATACCACGCAAGTAAGCGCATTAGAGATAGTACACCAGGCAGGCTTACCCGAATTCCATCGAAGATGATGATTTCCTTTACTACCGTTATTTGTACACTAATGCTTTTGTGGTATTTCAGTATGTCACTGAAAAGATGGGAGGTGCTGAAGGCACCAAACTGGATCTGGACTTCATGGAGATGGAGCGTGTAAGTTTATCTATAAACATGATATGCCTACATAGATGGGGTACTCCATAAATGTGGGTCGGTAATCGGCAATGTGTTTTATATTTCACCACAGAAAACGGACGTCACAGTCGAGCTAGTCGAGGAGTTGCAAGCTAAGACCAAAGAGTACTTGCAACCGAACCCGACAGCTAGAGCGAAGATGGCAGCGGTCAAAGGTATTTCTAAATTATCAGGTCAGGCTAAAAGTAATACTTATCCACAACCAGAAGGTATACTGGCTGACTGCATGCTGACGTACGGTAAAAAGCTGGGTGAGGACAGTATTTTCGGTAAGTGCAACGCATACGGCGTGTTTACGCTTTTCATTTACGCACATTTTTAATGTATAAGATAATGGTTGTTTGAATGTGTTTGTTTCCATTACGGGTTTATTTATTTCATTCATACATCACAGACCCATAAAACTCGCCCATTCAATGGCATATGTGCTAACGATAAGAATGATGAATGAAGAAAAACACAAACAAATGTATAATTTTTCTTCAAAACTGTTACTCGTCAAGCGTGACGTGTGATGAGGTTTAGTAGGACTGGACTATGTAACTACTTAAGCGATTTCCCTGAAACGTATAGTCCAACTAAAAGGAAAGCAGTACGCACTTTAAACAGATTTCACTCCTGTCTTGTGCTTGTTTTTCCCATAAAATCGTTGAACATCACTTAAAAGAGATTAGAGTAGTTTTGTGTATGTTTCTCTTAACACGGTAACTTCAGAGAAAAATGCTCAGCATTTTGTTTTGAACCTATCTCTATCAGACTTGTTAGTTTCGTTTACAAATTAAGTAGCTTATAAAAGTATTTAAATCCAAAAAAAGTCCGTAATTAATAAACTATAACGTAATTTGTTAGATGTTTGCTCTCTCCCTCTATCTCTCTCTCTCTTTCTGTCTACCTTTATATCTCTCTATTCCTATTTCTAATGCACACCCGATAAGTGTTTTACTGAATTCTTTATCCTACTCTGTTAGTGCATACTTAACTACTAGTGTTGAAATCGAACTGCAAAAACACTGCTGCCTACAATAAAATATTGCATATTTTTTCCTAAAAAACAAAAATGCTTGCTTAATTAATGGTGTAACGTGGTATCGACTGGTGCTTAACCTGAATCCATAACTATAACTGTTTCATATGCTAAGTACGATTACTGATTCCTACCGTACAAATCCAAGCCTATATGCCCTTCATTATCTAAAATGAGTTTTTGTGTATATACTGTGGTTTTTAATAACGGAAAAACTATAGATTTATTGCAAACGTGATGTCACTGAATATAGTAACAACATTAGAATACACTTCTATTCCATTTAATGTAGTTGCGCATGTGTTTAGCGACCTGATAAACTAATATTTCTTCACTTTATTTCTTCACTCCCGTTCACATTTCAAATGATCGATTGTCGATCGATGCTGGTGCCCGCTCATCCTCAACAATCATCACCACCAACAACCATCCGCTCGTCCGCATCTAATATGGATCAAACTATACGTGCTTGTTTGGGGGCCATGCACAACACTTGCGGCAAAATGATCGCACGATCTACGCGTCTGTTTTCCAACCTATGCAGCGTCGGCGTTGGTTGAAATGGGCGATTCGCTCAAGCAGATGGCTGACGTGAAATACTCGCTTGATGATAACATAAAACAAAACTTCCTCGAGCCGCTCCATCAGCTACAAACGAAGGATTTGAAGGAAGTTATGGTAAATATCTGATACGGGCACATACTTTTATGGATGTAATTTCTACAAAGCAGTTCTAACAATATTTTGTAACTCTCTTTTTTTTTCGTGTCTCTAGCACCACCGTAAGAAACTGCAAGGCAGGCGTCTTGATTTCGATTGCAAGAAAAGGCGACAAGCCAAAGGTATGTAAAAGCAATAGTATATTTATACATGATCTATTTGTATCATTCAGAAAAGGTCGGAAAATAGATTTTGATTATTCTTTACACAATGAAACTTTCCTATTAGTAGCAGTAGTAGGATGATTTCCTTCTTAATCATGTAGTTCAGAAATGTAACATTGATTGAATGTACAACTCTTTTAAATTTGAATCATTCTGCGCGTTATTTGAATTCTTTCGTTGTTATTTATTTACACTATGATTGAAACTATTTATTTCCCTTTGTTTTCCTTCCTTATTTACTGTTATACCTTTTTCAATCCAATGCTTTATTGAAACGATTTTATTTGATATGCTTTACCGTCTGTTTTTTATTTTCTTTATTTTCATGTTTTCTGATGTAATGCAAATGATATATTTTTGGTTCCTGTCAAATGCACATGCACTGCCTCATGCACCCGTCATCTTTACCCGCATACAACCGATCCTTGAATATGCGTTTTTAATTTAATTTTCAATCCTTATAATCCACCATGGTTTGTAATTACTCTCGATGCTGAACACGTTTTGTTTTTACACCGTTTGTTACACCCTTTGGATAATACAAAACTGTGCATTGTACAATGCTAATCAAAGGATCTCAAATTACAGATGATGAAATTAGGAGCGCTGAGGAGAAATTTGCCGAATCGCTACAGCTCGCACAGGTTGGAATGTACAATCTATTGGAGAATGATGTAAGTTGATTAGAGCTGGAAATAATCTGGCGCATAGCAAAATGTGTGGTTTTAGTTATATATTTTTTTACTAAGTACTACAAAGCTAACATAATAAATGTATGTCTTTCGCCTTCCTCATGTCTTGCTTGTGGTGGATTCTACGACGCGTAAAACCATTCTGTTGTTTTCGGTGTGGTGTCGATTTCTTCATTTTCATTACTGCTGCTAGGTCGAGCAAGTCTCGCAGCTGGTAACGTTTGCTGAGGGAATGCTCGATTATCATTCACAATGTTCTGAAATACTGAAGGTATTGGTGGAAACACTGAACGAAAAGTAAGTCCCCACCGTCCGGCGATTTGACCGTTGCAGATGTAACAGTTTCCTCTTCTTGCATGTATTTCCGCAGGCGTGAAGAAGCCGCAGCAAGGCCAAAGTCCGAATTCGTCCCCAAGACGCTTGCCGATCTGAACATCGAAATGCTCGGTTCGCAGGATGGAATGAACGGTGGGCCCCATTTCCTTAATCCCAATAGGTTGAACAATTCCCATCACCACATGTACAGCTCCCAGCAAAATCTGTCCGCTAACAAAAACCACTCTTCCAACCACAACAACAATAGTAGCCACTTTAACCGCAACCGACTGTACGGCTCCCAGCAGAGCCTGGCGTCGACGCGGAGCGGCGGAACCTCAAGTGCATTTAGTGGTGTAGGTGGCAGAACAGGCGACACAAGCGGCGTTGGTAGTATTAGTAGTGCCGAAGGGTCGGACATGCGCCCACCGTCCTACGGTACATCTGTGGACAGCTGGTTGAACGCATGGGATCAACCGAATAGTGGGGAATTTGCCGGAAACGGCAACAGTGGTGTTGGTGCAGGGTCTAAGCCGGGCAAGATTGCTGCGGCGAACAGTGGGACCAACGTTCGGTACCATAATAAAAGCAGTAACAGTACGATGTACAGTTCCGCTTCTACCAATAGCACCGCAATGTTTGCTAACAACAACAACAACTTCAGTGTACCTTGGTCAGGTGATTTGTTTTGTTTATACTTAATTTATTAATATTTTGTTTTATTTTTTTATGATTAAGATTTACTCGATTAATACCAGTGAATAATGTAGTCGTAATTTCATATCGAGGACGGTTCGGTGGCCGACGCGATGGCGGGAAACGAATCCCAACCGGACCGTTCCTCCGTAGTGAGAACTGAGTATCCAATTACCGTCGTATCATTTTGTTTAGAAAGCCATTAGAGAGCCGGGAGGATCTAGCAGGTCATTAAGTCAATAATTGATTATATTTTATTTTTTGTTGAAATATAAATAAATGTCTTGTCCCACATCGTGAATAAAACTATTAAACATAATATGCTTTTGCGCGGCTTAAATGAGGATAGATAAGCAACAAAAATTGTTGCTTGTTTAAACAACATTTAAATTTTAAATAACAAAATGTCGAATGTGCTGTAAAAAGTCAACATATGTTCAATTAAATACGCATTATTCACTGGTACTTTCGTATTACCTTAAGTTACTTGCCGTACTGTACAAGAGCTGTATTTAAGTGCTGTGGCAGGATTGGTAACAATTTTATGGTTTTGTTGGAGATTATTAGTACAATAATGTGTAATATACATCTTTCATCCAGTGGTAATAGTAAAAAAAAATACGGACATTAAATGTAGGTACGGACGGCTACATTTCTACAGACAGTCGCGCTCACAAACATTTACTAGAGAACTAAGAAAGGATGCATTGCACGGGCAATGTAATTAGTAATGAACACTAGACGGCATGAAGTAGTAGGATTGTACATTGGAGGTGGATATAGTACGCGATAATGCACCCTTCCCGTCCAGGATCTGTCTACCGTCGGCCTCACGTTCATGCTGGTGATGGGAATTTGCTTCACATAAATAGTGTAACACACTCATGCATTTACAGTACTGTAAGCTAGCTACCATTTACCATTGAAACTCGCAAGGATTTGAATCCTTGTGGCATCCTTTGCTTCACTGTCTCGTCACATGTCACATCATGCTTATTATTTCCTATTGGTACACATTGGCAATTGTACAATTGTTGTCGCAGTTTGCAAAGGGGTATCGACTGCAGGAATGAGTGTTCATTCTTTCCTAGCAGTTTTATGCTAACTGATCCGTTTACTTGAAAGAGTTCTGGTTGTGTGGTGTAGTTTATGTATGTTAAATTTTAATTGGTTTAACAGGTTTCGTAGTATCGTTTGTATCTCATACCTTTCAGTAAACGGGTTATTATGTTCTAAATGACATTAAACTTGTATTGGATGTCTATGTTAAAGAAAAATCCTTCACATCCAATGAATTTTCTCTATGTGTTCCAATTTGTTACGTCCGGAAGTTGCAGTTGCTGTGTATCCAAATTAGTTTAACACATTTGCTATCGGTAATAGTACGGTGTGGATTACTTTTGCCATGAATTTTTACAATTTGAAATGCGTGATACAACTTTTCAATATTATTGTTTGTGGATTTGCTTGTTACAATTTTGTCATTTCCTGCCCTATTCTATTCTGATTTTCATTGCAACTTCCTATTACACATGAAGTATGTTTTGTCATATGACGTACTATTTGTCCAACACTATATTTGTCGATCAATGGTATGAAAATGTATGTCTTTCTGAATGATTGTTTATATATCTTCCTATATATCTCTTTCTCTTTCTATATTTCTCTCTCTCTCTCTTTCTCTCTTTCTCTTTCTCTCTTCTTTCTCCCGTTTTCTCTGATTTGGAAAAATCACAATTCACTGTCGTCATTGTTTTTCTTTCTTTAAATGTGTTTTTGCTACTTGTATGACTTACATATCGCTAGGCGGTTCATCATCACATCTCAGTTCGCCGGTCAATAAACCGACACATCTGGAACTGTTGGGCAATGGGCAAGCACAGGCGCGTTCTACTAATGGTAAAAACAAAATGAATCATCTCTCCCGGAATTCATAAGTAACATTTTAATTTGGCATAACTAAATGAACTAAACACAAGTATCCTGTACATGTGTACTGAATCAAAGAAGAAAAAAGAAGCAAAAAAAAAAACTAAACTAAAATTACTCCACGTCCTACTGTTTAACGTGACACAAAAACAAAAACCAAAAAAAGGAAATGGTTTTGTAGCCTGTGTTTACAGTTGAATCAATGCATTTATTGTTTGTTAGCCTGTATGGAACGTTTGCTTGTTATTGTTGCTGTTAATTTAATAAGTGTTTTCCCTCCTGTTCAGTTTCTGGCCGATTACTTTCATTCTTTATTAGGGCGCAATGATTTCTGGGTCATTTCCATTTGTTTGCATTATCACTAATTTGCTTCGCTTGTGTCAAATTGTACCATTGGATTGTGTACAAGACGTTATTTAGCCTAATTTTGCTTAAAAACCTGCATGAAACAATCATTTTTAGTTGGCTTTAGTTCATCTGCATTACTTTGTGTGCGTTTATGTCTGAAAATTGGACCTGTAGCATTTAAAATAGTAAATGATTTTAGAGCGTCGTGTCCGTTTGGTTTCGTATTTTGAAAGATTAAGCATCAACCATTAACATACGGTACCAATGAAGCAAATCCGTTGAATTTCATAAGAAAATTCAAATCCTAAAAAGAAAAATGCACAGTATAATGCTTTAATTAAGCGTAATGTAGTAGTACCAAAAACAAAGCAAAAAACTGGTTTCTATTGTAACAAAATATTTAACAAATGTTTGTCTGTTTATTTTACGTTGCTTGTTACGTTTATTAGCATCACCATTGCCATCACCGATGCGCTCTCCTGCAAGAACACCAATGCCAACAAAGCCCACTCAACCGTGCTGCACAGCGCTGTATGACTTTGAGCCAGAAAACCCTGGTGAACTGGGTTTCAAGGTAAGGCCCGATCCTGATGGTTTGTTCTGTACACTCTTCTATGCGCATACCTAATTAATGACTTACAATTGTGCAAATTTCAGGAAAATGATGTCATTACACTCATTCAGCGTGTGGATGAAAATTGGTTTGAGGGCAGTCTGAACGGAAGGAACGGATACTTCCCCCAGTCTTATGTACAGGTTACCGTGCCACTGCCCAGCAATTAAACAGCATCCAGCAAAACGGCATGCGTGTTAAGGTTATGATTACTCAAACATAGTATGTTACGAACTTACGAAAAAACAAACAAACAAATAACAACTAGTAAACGCAAAACAGCGCGCGCATCTTCTCCCGGCCCGTGCGTGAGAGGAAGGAAGGGTTGGGAAACGTGTAGGGAAACTCATGTGGCTCAACAGTAAACAGTATAATTATGCAGTAGCGTTGGTAGGGACTGACTGAGCAAGGAACGACACTTTGTTGAGCATCCAACGGTAACAACAAACTGGGATTGATACATACATCGGAATAGCTAGCGCCGCCAAATCACAGTCACAGCATAACTATAAAAAAAAAACAAAACGTTCATAAGCTATTAACCTAAGTCTCCTCCAGACCATTTTTGTCTCCTCTCCAATCTATCCAACTAGTTTACATGCTGAGCAATTGAATTACTCGGCAGGACGAAGAAAAACGAACAAACCAACAAACTAAGATCCGTTCCTCACAACGAGACCGCATATGACTTTAAACACATTACCAGATAGAGTAACGGACCGAAATTGACATTGATTTGATTAATTACTAGCTTCCTAACAGTTCACATAACAATTAACCTTAACACGATTGATCCACGGCCATTTGTGTATGCGTGTTTGTTCGTGTGTACGTTGCATAAGAAGTGAACATTTTACTATCCTCAATTATGATGATGAACGTTATGATTCGAACGTACTAGGGGGTGCAAAGTTTTAATCGAACCAAAATTTTATTTAACAAAACCACAACTTTTAAACTGCAAACGGAACGGAACAAAACAGATTGTCGTACGGATGTTTACTTTCACCGACCGGTTCGCGTTAATCCATCTAACGTTCTCCTACAGTGGACGTCGTAGTGAAGTAGAAAATATGTTTTTTTTTGTGTTTCACAAGGGTAAAGTATCCCAGTTTCAAAGATTAACGTCTATCTGGTAAGAGGCCAGATATGCACGCATGCACGGCATGTGATGCGATAGGAGCAATTGATTGATTGGTTGGTAGGAAGTTACTGTATTTATAGTTAAAACATCCACATTTGCCATAATGTTGAGGGAAAAAGGGAATAGCGAGAATGCATTGAATGGAAACGTTATGAGATTATTAAGACAAAGTTATGTTTGTATGACACAGCTGCACGGTTTACTGTCATCATGTTGCCGTTATACTTTTTTGTTCGAGTATCGCAGTTTGAAGTATCGTTTCTAAAAACGAGCGCTTTGTTGATATTTTAACATCACCACCACGCTGGCAGGATCATCATCATGTTATGTTGAGCAGTATGGTACGCTGAGTTTTAAGTAATGCATGTGAAATAATGTTACGTTACTAGAGACGCTCTCTTATTTAGCAAGTAGCGTGATGGAACGGAATGAAACGTAGGTTTCGTATTATTGGCGTTAGTAAGCAATAGCAATGAAGCGCGCAGACAGCTGTGATTGTTTGTTTGATTGTTTATTGCTGTTTAATAGGCTAATTTAACATGAATCATTTCCTTTTTTGCGGCGAGATATAACTGCATGCGCTCTTACAATAATAAGTGTATCGATACTGTTCTGTTGGTAGATCGAAAGTATGTAATCATTACGTACAGATATTTAACTATTGTATACGCTCAGCTTAGGTTTGTCTGTACATTTTTTCCAGCAGTTCCCCAATGACTGTCGTTTAGCAGTTGGTGGTTTCAGCTGATGGTTCAGTAAAACAATTGTCCGCAAACAAAATGGCGACCAAACTGCCACCATAACGTTGCTCAAATGCAGAGTTTTGAGTCGTACAAGAGCTTCTATTACAAACGCTAGCAAAGAACAAACACACACAGTTCACTATTTGTATTAGCTTTGGCAGTAATTGGCACTCGATTGTTTTAGTTAGCAAAGTTTGCTGTTGTTTGCTGCTGGATGGATGGATGGGATAGGACACCGTATTCCTGGTCGATGCCAATGTGTTGCGCTAATGTTTTATATTGATAAGCGAATTAATAAGTTAAGGTGATACCGGCTTAGAGTATTATTTGTACAGATGGTACGATTTGTATGTTTTTACTTTTAGCATCCTACTTTAGCATAATCGCTCAGAGTCATTAGTAATGATAAAATGAACATGTTAAAACAATCTGCATTTTTGTTTTGTTTTTCGTTGGTTTTTGTTTTACTTTGGTTCCTCGCGGTACCCATTATTCGAAAACTACAGCACAGACACAGCATTGGACAGAACAAGGAGGGCGTCCGAAAGAACATTCATCAGTTTTAATCGATAGTTGCTTTAGTAGTGTTCATTATAGTTTTGTTTTCAATCGAATTTGGTTTCAGTTTTGGTTGTTGTTGGTTGGTTGGTTGGTTGGCTGCAACACACAATACGATCATCGGTACGATAGTGTTGTTTTATGTTGGTTTGGTTCGTTAAAATTTAATTCTCTGCGAAAGAGCATCTCACTGGAAAAGGGGGAAATTGCGAGCAAAAGGGACTGTGGGAAGGAAAAGGAAATGAAGCGAAACAGGAACGATGTACGGGATATACTGAACAAGCAGCAAAAAGACGTGTGACTAGTGCCCGAAAAGTTCTGAAACATTTATTTACTAACGTACACCGAACTATCAGAAGCCTATGAATCCTCCTTGAACTAATATTAGTGCAATGATATTTGACATTAAAGTATATACAACCAAAGATATTTACCCCTTCGAAGCACGAACTAGAGTCTATACACGATAACCACCACCACCACCACCACAGAGGTAACGACGACGACGAGGATGTGGGTCGGTCCCCGGCGCATCATGCACAGAGATGCATTGATTCGATGGCCAGGAAAGGGCGAATGTGTCCATCGGCATATACATAGATATATATTGTTGCGGGCGTGATGGTGAATGATGTGATGGGAACTATAACAGAACTCTATATATATATACATATATGTATTTACAAACAACAAAAACTCTACATGTCCAAACGCTAACGAAGATCAGAATGAAGTAAAATATTAACTTGCTGATTGGCAAAAGTGTGCAGATATAGGTAGGGTTATCAATTCTTATTCGGGGCACACTGTTCGCGAACGCGTGTTTCATTGGTTCCTCGCGGTACCCATTATTCGAAAACTACAGCACAGACACAGCATTGGACAGAACAAGGAGGGCGTCCGAAAGAACATTCATCAGCTTTAATCGATAGGTGCTTTAGTAATGTTCATTATAGTTTTGTTTTCAATCGAATTTGGTTTCTGTTTTGGCTGTTGTTGGTTGGTTGGTTGGTTGGCTGCAACACACAATGCGATCATCGGTACGGTAGTGTTGTTTTATGTTGGTTTGGTTCGTTAAAATTTAATTCTCTGCGAAAGAGCATCTCACTGGAAAAGGGGGAAATTGCGAGCAAAAGGGACTGTGGGAAGGAAAAGGAAATGAAGCGAAACAGGAACGATGTACGGGATATACTGAACAAGCAGCAAAAAGACGTGTGACTAGTGCCCGAAAAGTTCTGAAACATTTATTTACTAACGTACACCGAACTATCAGAAGCCTATGAATCCTCCTTGAACTAATATTAGTGCAATGATATTTGACATTAAAGTATATACAACCAAAGATATTTACCCCTTCGAAGCACGAACTAGAGTCTATACACGATAACCACCACCACCACCACCACAGAGGTAACGACGACGACGAGGATGTGGGTCGGTCCCCGGCGCATCATGCACAGAGATGCATTGATTCGATGGCCAGGAAAGGGCGAATGTGTCCATCGGCATATACATAGATATATATTGTTGCGGGCGTGATGGTGAATGATGTGATGGGAACTATAACAGAACTCTATATATATATACATATATGTATTTACAAACAACAAAAACTCTACATGTCCAAACGCTAACGAAGATCAGAATGAAGTAAAATATTAACTTGCTGATTGGCAAAAGTGTGCAGATATAGGTAGGGTTATCAATTCTTATTCGTGGCACACTGTTCGCGAACGCGTGTTTCAAAGGGAAGGGACACCTTAAACAAAGACTCTCCACTCTCCCTCTCTTTTCTCATATCTTCTAGCTTTGTAAGCTTCGTAATCGTTGTTAAACGTGGTTCTTGTGTAATTTTCCACTGTTTTAATTTCAATGTTCCTTAGAAATCATGCCCAATGAACACGATGGTGTGCGTAAGAAAGGTGGCACCACTGCAAACGTCGATGCTGCAAACAAACAAACAAACAAAAAAAGCTATTCATCAGTACAATCAGTTTTTGCTGCATTAGGACATGTTATTCAGATCTGATCTTCTTTACTCACTCACACACACACACACACACACACACTCACAGATGTGCAAAACGACGCACACAAAATAGACACGATAATATTTTGTGTACATAATAAACATCACCGGCGCACAACAATGAAGATGTGGCAACACATTTTGGAAGGACTCACGAATACACACACTAACAAGCACCTGGGAGAGATTCACACCGACACTTGGGTGTGCTTTTGTGCATGGGGTGGAAAAAGCACACGAGGTCAGTACACGATGCAACCAAGAGAAGAATTAACCTCTTCACGCAACAAACCAACAAACCCAAATCATGCACAAAACAACAGTTTACACTAATGCAAAATATTCGTTACGTGTAGCCAGCGAATGTGTGTGAAAGAGAGAGAGAGAGAGAGTGGTATAGTAGTAATACATAACAAATGCGGAAATTGTGTGCAATTACATGGAACTGACCCGGTAATGGAACTAAATGTACGAGTACCGAGCCTAGTAGAAGCGCCCTCCCCCCTAAACTCCGATAATGGTAACTGTTTCCGTAGGACTCAAATCAAGCACCTTCAAATTACAAATGAATCAAACCACTATAAAACAATAGCGAAGCTCTACACATACAAAGTAATGGCTGCACTTCCTGTGCGGGGTGTGTTTTGTTACAAAGATAAGTTTTCTTTGAGTCAGTTAGCTGAGAAACTCAGTATATATGTAGGTGCTTTGTTACGTTATGAAGACATTCAGTACGGAGAACTGGAATTACAAAAATAATTACATGCCTTCCAATGTCGTGATGTTGGAATGATCTATATATGAATCAGTTTCCTTATGTCGGTTTTACTTGTGCAATACGATTTTAAAAAGGTAACATTTTTTTGTAGTGCATTGTTAATGGTTTTAAATGGTACATCATTTAGCTCGCTCCTCCAACACACTGCAATCCATTAGAACGCAAGAATGATCGGAGCATGATTGGAGCTGTTTCAAATTCGGATCGGTGGCACTCCTAGATCAAATCGAAACGAAGTCAAACAATACTAAAATACTTTGAAATATCATCTTAAAGGACAATACATAGTTGTTAAAGTAAAATATATGGAGCAAATGTGAATGAAGATAATTATGAAATGGCGAAACACAACTACAATCTTTAAGGTTTACAACTTTAAGTGGAATTAAACGGTAGCATTAGAACGGCAAAAGGGGAAAAGGAAAGGTTTAGGGTGGCCATACCAGTAGCTGGCAGATAACATGGAGCGACGCAGATAGAATGGTAGGAAGGTCATTAACAAAAAGAAGCAACAAAAAAAAAGAAAACAGGATGGTTATAACACTCGTAAATAATTACATACATTATATTTGAATCGTAAAAATACATAAAGCAAACAGCAATGAGATGAAGGCAAAACCATGTGTATGTATATGTATGTATGTTTGTGTGCGAATGTCAGTGGAAGAAACGAATGATCAATTGAAGTATATAAATATTATCTTTACTTCCGTGTGTTTTACCGCAAACAAAAGCAGAACCATCACGCAACATTGTTCGATTGAAGGAAGGATGTCCATATATATATATATATTACAAGTAGATTGCACACCCGACACACTCGCGACTCGTCACGGAACCGTGCAGACGAATGTATTGAAGAATGAAGGTACTCAATAAAAGGTTCTTGAAACATGGAACTTAAATTGAACAATTTGCGATCTAACATCACTGTAAGTGGGAAACTACGGGTTTGTTTTATCATTTATTAATGGAATGTTAAACAAAATTCATCCAATTATAAGTGATGTATGGGATATCGAACTGATGCCTTGCGATTGGAATCTTGGTATCATCTATTCCATATAGAAGAAGGAAGTTAAGCCTAGAGTGCAGCAACTACTGGGTGATCTATTGCGGTAATACTACAAGATCGACTTGTTGCATTCGCCGAAGAGATAGTTGGATAATACCAAAGAGGATTCTTAAACGGAAAACCACTGACCAGATGATCTTCACTATGCAACAAATCTTGGAGAAGATGACATTAAACTGTATGACGCATAGAGCTCATTTGGAATTGCGGCCAAGCTTAACAGGCTTGTAAGAATGACAATGACCAGTATCGCATGCCAGGTGAGAGTGGATGAAAAACTCTCAGGACCCTTGACTCATCTTCAATCTTGTGCTAGAGAGGTCCATCCAAGACTAATAGGTTGGAGAAAATTTCGGGGACCAAGCAATCCAGATCTTGGGATACGCTGATGACATATCTCTTATGTAGCAGAAGCTTATCAAATGATCGAGCATGCGGCACCGAACCTCGGGTTGGCACTTTACGAGACAAAAACCAAAATAATGATGGCACCGCCAGTGACCCTGCTAACAACCACTGAATTACGCGGATATGTTGTGCAAATTGGTGACCGACATCAACATAGTCGTTGACACCAGCGCAAGGGTGCTGGTTGCCAACCGGTCATACTACAGCCTGAGGAGACTTCTCCACTCAAAATATCTGCCGCTGGGACGGACGAAGTTGAGATTGTATAGAATTTTTATAGTTCCAGTACTGACATACTTATCTTACCATCGTGCAGCAGGTGATCTTACCATCATGCAGCGAATTAGGCTCGCCAGGCTCCGGTGGGCTGGTCATGTCATGAGAATGGCACCGGACGACCCAGCCCGTAAAGTCCTTTTAGGCCGTCCACATGGACAGAGGAGGCGTGGTAGGCCCAAACTGAGATGGAGTGATGGCGTAGATGCGTCCGCCAGAACGGCCGGGATATTGGATTGGCAGACGACGGCGCTAAACCGTGAGCGGTATCGAGGATTGTTGCAGCAGGCCAAGACCGCGAAGCGGTTGTAGCGCCTGATAAGTAAGTAAGTAAGTACTGACATACACCTCTGAGGCATGGATTCTGTCCAAAACTGACGAACACCTCTTGGTTGCGTTCGAGAGGAAGATGTTCAGAAGGATTTTTGGCTCCTTATGTATGGAGGAGTAGCTACAATGCCTAGCTCTACGAGCTTTACGGTGACCTCACCATCGTGCAGCAAATTAGACTCGCCAGACTCGCTAGGTGGGTTGAGCATGCCATGAGAATGACACCGGACGATTCAGTCTGTAAAGAAGTTGTTGTGTGCCTGGAGCCTGTAAGAAGTACTGAGATGGAGTGATGACGTTGATGTGCCCGTTAAAACGGCAGGGACATTGGATTGGCAGATGACGGCGCTAGACCGTGAGTTGTCTCGAGGATTATTACAGCAGATCAAGACCGCGCGTTGTAGCAGCAGGTAAGTAAGTAAAACAATCTAAATTCTACAAATTTTGATCAATAAAATCATCATATTCTGTATTAATACATTAGTTTGTTATCGCCGCGGTCTTCAGACCCATGATTCTATTTTATAGAGCCGCTTCACAGATTTTTATCACAAATCAAGTAGCTGGGATCTCTCGATGTTAGCCCTGGCTTAACTATATTCATAGTGGTGGTAGTGTTGAAGAAGGTTGCGCCTCCACCTTCAACTCATCTCTGGGTTGTCTCATCGGTCATCGTCTTGACCGCTGCATCTCCTTTCCTCTCTGGCGTCTACGCTCGAAATCGCCAGTCGATGGGGATTGCTACCGACTTCGTTACCTGCCTGGTGAAACTTCCGGTGTGGTTCCTTCCCGTAGATAAGCTCTCCACAGACAGTCTGGGCCACAGATTTCATACCCATCCGTAGGTGCACCTCAGAAATCACACGCTCACATTGCCACGCTTTTCGCCGGATGTACGCCCTACCGGCGTCCGCCACGCGCCTCGGATATAATTTTTAAGCCATTTGCACGATCAAGTGGTATGGTGACAGTTTAGAGAGTAGTTCCACCTTCTCGCGGACGCGGAACCTACGCCAGCTTTCGCCGGTACAATTGTAGATCCGTGGTTTTGGCCTAGACCGGTGCTCCGTACCGAATGACCGACTCAGTAACGTTTACGAGCAACCTCCACTTCGGTATCCGTCAACATAGTCCCGTGTTTCGTGCCTGTAGAGGACCACCGGATCTTCTGGATCGCAGGAGTTTGTAGACTTCGCGGCAGACTTGCTTCCCTTGAAAAATGGCGCCTTAGCATTTCGCTGCTAACGTCGTTTTTCGAAGTTACGACCATACCGAGGTAGCAAAACATCTCCTCAGCTCCATGCCTTCACTTGGTCTACTCTTGTCTCATCAGAGCCTTGAATGGTTTATTGATGCAAGCGTCTACACCTTGCGTTGCCGAGGTTCCCTTCTTTCTACAGCATATTCTACGACCCAAAACCGAACAAAGTCAAACCTCTCTTGACGAAGCTCAGTCGTTAAGCGGGAGGTTATTTTCCTTACAATTCAAAATCAACTGTTTAACACTCGAATGTTATATGAGCAACTACATTAATTATTTAATCAACAAAATAGAATGTGGTTTATGTTCTTGAGGCTAAAAAAACTGCTAAAAATTGCTACTCCTAATTTGTTTGGCAATTTCGCTACTCAGTGCGTGCTCAGCCATTCCATTCTTCTGCGTACGGGGAGGCGGTCCGCCGGGATTCGAACCCCGGTCCTGCCGTGTGAAGACTGGCGCCGGATTCGGATTCGGATAAACCACCGGGCCGCCCCCAGCCATTCCATTACATCTCTTTATTACACTACATCGTGTCCTCGATCAACCGGTTGGGCCGGATTATCCGACTTGACTAAACGCTTCTGTCAGCACCGTACGTCTGTTTGTAAACAATGGTACAAAGTCAAACCTCTCTTGACGAAGCTCAGTCGTTAAGCGGGAGGTTATTTTCCTTACAATTCAAAATCAACTGTTTAACACTCGAATGTTATATGAGCAACTACATTAATTATTTAATCAACAAAATAGAATGTGGTTTATGTTCTTGAGGCTAAAAAAACTGCTAAAAATTGCTACTCCTAATTTGTTTGGCAATTTCGCTACTCAGTGCGTGCTCAGCCATTCCATTCTTCTGCGTACGGGGAGGCGGTCCGCCGGGATTCGAACCCCGGTCCTGCCGTGTGAAGACTGGCGCCGGATTCGGATTCGGATAAACCACCGGGCCGCCCCCAGCCATTCCATTACATCTCTTTATTACACTACATCGTGTCCTCGATCAACCGGTTGGGCCGGATTATCCGACTTGACTAAACGCTTCTGTCAGCACCGTACGTCTGTTTGTAAACAATGGTAGTACTTAAAGAGATGCCTTGGTAAGAAGTATAAGCTATAAAAACGGTGATGAAAAGCGAAAGGGGGGCCTCGCCGGTTAGAGGGGCCTCGCCGAAGAGGTAATTCCAAGAAGCATTGGGCCTTAACTTCCTTACCGCTCAGGGCCCCAAAACGGTTTGATCCGCCACTGGTGAGAGTCTCTGCCTTAGTGTCATGGCCTTAGTGACCTTAGTGACGAAGCCCTTAGTGTCATCAAAGAACAGGAATACAACAAATTCGCTGGCAACTAAAAGCGAGAGGAAATACCGGATGACTGGAAACTGGCTGCGTGTACGCAGTGAACAAATAGGACTTCGATCGTCTGGCGTGTGGAGAGGAAGAATATCTAGCTGCGTTTGACCCTGTCCGACATTAATTGTGGAGTATGCTTAGAAATGTCGATCCGATTGTCGAGAAGTCCTGGGACAAATAGCCCGCGTGTGTTTGCAACACACTCCAATACCGCTGCGCAAATCGGGTGAATTTACGCTGATTAGATTCCAGGTACGCCAGGGAGTCGATTAGTTGGTTAGCCTTAGTTACAATATGGTCCATCTGGTCGTGCAGACTCATCTTAGTATCACCTTAGGAGCAGCAAACCGGTGTCGGTCGTCGTGTGGTTGTGCGTTTGGAAACAAACACAAAGATTTCGACGCTTTGCCAGCAATCAAGGCGAACACCCTTAGTCTCATGAAGTCACGAAAAATCGCTACATGGATGGGGACAACAGATGCAGCACAATAGATGGCTTCGTTTAACGGATTTGTGCAATAATGTTCGTCTTATCCCGGATTCACTTCACGATTTGTACGGATCGTGTGACCAGGGACTCACGGATTCGATGAAATGTTGACAGAGGAAGCACCTTTGGAATAATAGCTAACTTTGACAACAAAGTAGAACAATAAAATAAAAACACAAAACAAAGCATTGTATTTTGTAACGTAGTATTTTCTATGTGTGTGGTTTTTTCTGTTTCATAAAGCATTTATTAAATAATACATTTCTACACATTCGGCGTTCTTGTATCTTATATCAACAATTCCTCGATTTGCTATATGTACACCGTTTCACTAATGTCTACTATGAACAATGGTGTGTGCGTGTATGCAGTTGTATTACAGACAGAGCGGGTCTTACAGTACATCATCAGAACTGACAGCAGACGGTAAAACGAATGGACGAAAAAGCGCGCTGTTGTCGACACGTTTGAACGATCTGTACTAGCTTACAGCTAAAGGTGTAGTGGCATCACTATATGTATGGTATAGTATAGTACATATATATATATATGTATAAACAGAAAGGTTCTCTACCACACGCGCTACGCTCACTACCTGGCGCTTGTTACTGCCGATTTATACATTTCACTAGACGCTAAACTGAACACGACTCTTTCGAGTATAAATGGGGTAAGGTTTTTGTTTGCTTTTTTTTGTTTGTTTGTTTTGCAATTTACAATTAATCGCCCATCTCTCATTGATTCATTGAGCGATGGTTAGATACTACTTTGTGGGAAGAATGTTTAACGCTACAGTATTTATACGCTACGTGTCAAGTGTCTTTTTGTTTGCTATAAGTTGTCTTAATTTTCGTTTTAAGTGGTGTGCTTTGACCTAAACATTTACACAGAACACGAACTAAATCTGTGTGCCAAACACCACCTATACGGTTACGGTGCGCCACGCGGAATGATGAGCAGGGAGGACAGGGGGGGTTGAGGGGGGGGTGGGGGGACCTAGCGCCCAATACTTATGTCCTTTCGAGCTTTTTAAAATCTGTGCCTCACTATACACGCTAAACAGTGTGTGGAAAGATGTGTGTTGTTTGTGTGTTGTAATGCTAGGGATAAAACATGGAAATCTGTGCAAATACTACAATTACATATTAACAAAAAAAAAAAGAAAAAGAGAACAAAACGACGTGTGTGCACTGTGTTGTTTGAGGGAGAAGGAAAGTTTGAAACTAAACGTTATAAATACACATTCTGTGAATTGTATGTTAATTATATTTTCTGATTTTTTGGCATTCAAGCTTCGTTTCCCCATACCCGCCATAGCCGGATCCTTGACGATCAAGAATGGAACCTAGACGGGATGGATGGATACCGATGGTTTTTTTTGTTTGTTTGTTTGTTTTTATATAAATTATTGTCCTTACAATACGTTTCTACTACGGTGAGTTTTGTGCTTGAGTGAAGTAACAATGTAAAAAAGGTTTTGTAATAATAGTACATGGTACATGAGTGAGAGGGAGGAAACAAAAAAATTAAAACAATTGCTCAAACATTGTTGGCGCCTATTTACATGACCAATCTCGTACGAACGAAGGCTGGTAGAACAAATCACAAAAATAGATGCTAATGGGTGAAAGTTGTTGACCTACATATTCTACTATATTACATGTAGTACACTAGCTACTTCGAGCACATTTTTGCAAACAATTCTATGCTCCAAACAATGTGAAACAGACCGGCTGACAGGACACTAGGAGCACGCTTTCAAGGGAAACGAGCAACTTAATAAACAATACTGCTGGCGAGACAGAACGTTGTTGCCATTTTGTTCTCCATCTTTGTTTTGAGGAGATAGGCTGCTGCTGAAGTAAAGTACTTTAATTACCGGGTTTTCGAACCACTGTTAAGTGCCTTATAGAGCGCGTCTTTTGTTCCATTTGTGCTATTTATGCTAGTTCCGAATACGTTCGTTACATTTCTGTGTAACATTTATGGAATGAAAGAAAGTGTCTGATATTGCGTGCTGCAACAGTGAGGAGGGCCTTCGGGAAAGCTTTGACCACGTTTTGCTAATATGTTACAGTAAACAAAGTATTTAACCTTATGCTATCTCTTATCGTGACGCTGCGCCATGCCATGCCTTTTTATTGCAAGATTTGCTAGCCATTCCTAGCCGGCCACACACACATACATTCGTGCCCCACTCGCCCTATATACTTATAATTTGTACCATCTGTTTACTAATAACAAATCCCCACTCAATATCGTCCCACATACGCCTGATCACACGCTGATTCCGCACAGAAACACACACACACATACACACACAGAAGGGTGTGTTAGATAGCTAGATTTAAGTATGTTGCTTGTTTTACGGGTTTTATGTGTTTTGTTTTTGTTTGTTTGCCTTTTTTTACTTGTTGGCTTGCTTATTTTCTTTGTCATTTAAAATTTAGTAGCAGAATGCTACATCATTAGTGCAATATTACTATTACTGCTACTACTACTTCTACTACTTCTACACCTTTGTTTTCACAGTTTTGTTTTTAAATTTCCGAATACAAGAACTCTCCGTTATTCTTTAAGAGGGAGTAAGAGTTGTTTGTATTTTTTCTTCTAAAATTTATCTCTTTTCGCCTTGAAGAGTTGGGTTTTGATTTGTGTACAGTACACGGGAGCATTCGCAAGATATGCTACCTTTTCTTTTTGTTTTGTTATCACGATGCTAGTCAACCGTTACCACCGCCGGAATGTGCTTTGTCGCCAAGCCTTAACGCGATCAAAGCACACGAGAAGCACACGAAAAAAGCAGGTTGAGTATTATTAGTAAGGTTGCTATAGTAGGTTGCTTTGTTTTAAAATTTGTGCTAACCATCATAACATCATTCCAGTTTGATTTTGACACTGTTGCTATAGTAATGCTTAGCTGCACGAGGACTACTACGATTTGTGTGTTAAGTATTTTTATGTGCGTTGTGCATAAGTAAATTGATGGATGAAGCTAAAGGGAATTTGAGGGTTATTTAAAAGCCGTTTCCGGTGCCGATGAAAGGCGTAACACATTCGAGAGTCTTGCCAGCACTCTATTGTGGTGGTAATATACAAAGCGAGCGAGCTGTAACAAGGGAAAATCTTTAACAATTTGTCAACCGAATCGATTAACCGGTGGACAAAGCAACATAAAAAAATCTTGAACAAACTCGAAGCATTGATGGATAGGACGGTGCAGAGAAAACACACACACACACACATTAAAGTGGATGGTACGGATATTTTGATGTGAGAATAGTATATGAAATATGGGAAAATATGTTGGCACGCAGCACACGCACCGGGTGAGTGGTGAGTATGCAAAGTTTACATGTTTACGTCCTAACGATCAAAGTCTCCGAAACGGTTGTTCTAACTACATAACTGCGTTCACTGCTTCCATCAAGCCTACTCCAAGCGTATACACTAGTATCCCGAAACAGCGAATGTAGGAATCGACCAACCTGGGGGTCGCCTAATCTCTACTTAGCTGCAGCTGCTTTTTTGTGTGTAACAATCACAACGGACAATGAACGGAACGAATTGGAAGTACACCAACACGACGACACCAACAGCTGGATACTAAGAGACAACTCCTCACACGACGTAACGGTGGCCAACAGATCGATTTCGAGTTTTGTAATGTTCAATCTTCCTGAGGAAAATCAAGGCAAAACTCAAAAAAACCACTGTTGCAGTGACCGTCCGTGTGTTTGGAGCGAGTTTTCCATTACTGCGCCTACACTGCTCACTAACACACTGTTGCTACCTTTAGTGGAATGAATTGACGGAGTATTTATGATTGTGTGTAAGTGTGTGTAAGTGTGTGAACGAATGAGACAGGGGGAATAAGGGAGGCATCTCTTCCCTACCCTTTGCTGTCCCGCTTGTGCTTTCTTAGCATCATTACCTTTCCGCAAGTGGGATGGCCGGATCATCCCTACCCTGCCCAGAACCAGAAGTTTGGGCCACAGGATTACAGGGACGCATACAGCTCGAACCGATGGTGGCGTTGAAAGTAACGTCTCAGGTAGCTCTGCTCGTACTCGACCGGCAACGGCCGATCGTTCGCGTGTCGCAGATCGGCCCGATCGGTCGGCGGCAGTGCCATCACCACCGGGGGCATTGCGTATCATTCGTGGAGATTTTTGCTTAGCAGCAGGTTGTTGTGATGCCCGGACAGGTGGCGCACCAGCTCCTGCAGCGTCTCGAAGTACAGTGTGCAGAAGCAACAGGTGTACCTGCCACCCGCTTCCGGCGAATTGATGATGTTCCGGTGCACCGAGCAGAGATGTTTCAGCAGATGGGCCTTCTGCTTGAACATGGCCACGCACAACCGACATGCGAACGGTTTCTCCCCGGTGTGGACACGCAGATGCGTCTTCAGGTTCCAGGACATGCCGAACTGTTTGCCACAGTACTCGCATCGATATTCGCGTACCGGGGTGTTGCCACTGCTTAAGCCTCCCCCACCACCCGTCGCCGCTCCACCACCACCACCACCACCACTGGCCGCCGAACCGGAGCCGGAACCTGCCAGGCTGCTGGCGGCACTGCCACCACTTCCGCCACACGCACCACTGCCACCGGAACGAGCGCTCAGGACCGCTTCCGCCTGACTGCTTTCAAAGTTTTTCATCTGCTGTATCAGCTCGGCAGGGCTGGTGTCCGTGTTGGCGCTGGCCGCATGCAGATACGGAACGGCCAGCAGATCCGCCGGTCCGCCGGGCAACGCTGCCAGCGCGGCAGACGACCAAGGATACACGAACGGTGCGACCGCAAGCTTGTTGTCTGCGCTGGGCGGACGTATCCGATTGTTGTTATTGCTACTCGTGTTGTTGTTGTTATTGTTATTGCCAGACGAATGGTTAGTACCGAGGGCCGCAATGTCGGTGGGACGGGGAGTACCAGGTGATCCGGGTCTGGCATCTACGGCAAAGCGAACAGTAGAAAAGAATAATTGTTAACGACCAGCACCGAGCATGTGCGTTTGAGTTGGCTTCAAATGAACAGTCCTTGTCCTTGAGCTACAAGGGACACATTGGAGTACATTTGGTGCTGGCTTACCTGGCAGGTACGTCGGTGGCGCGGAGAGGAAACACTTGCGTGTTCGCAGGTCCTCCAAATAGCTTGGCACGAACGGTGGATTCTGTGCCGGTGAGTTGTGAAATCCGGGCCGCCGCTTCCGGTGCGGAGTCACCACATAGTTGTCCGGTGAACCGTGAAGCAGCTCGTGCTCGAGCGGTTTCAAGGATTCGGCATCCGAATGTATGTAGTACGCTTTCCGCTTGGTGCGAAACGGATCCAAGTATCGTGGTGGAAGCAGATTCTGCAACGGGGAAACGTAAAGGTCAGTGTGAGGATGCATGGAATGGATGCCTCCGAATGCGACGTCTTACCTTCGTCGGTGCGTTGCCTATCGTTTCTACGTCGATATTGGCATCGTCCGAATCGCCGTCCTGGTGCTGCTGTTGCTTGACGATGGACAGATTGACCGGGTCGGACGAGCTCCGTCTTCGGCTGCGCAGTGAATCACTTCCACCCGCACTGTTGGGCGTTCGACTGCTAGCCTCAGCACGCGCCTCTTCGTCCACCATATCGCGATCTTCTACGTCCAGCTCAAAGTCTTCATCATCTTCCGGATCGGGATCACACGCGCTGCCACCACTATGCCGCGCCGACGGAGTTCTTCGGTCCACGGTCGATGTGCGGGATGCTTCAACCGTACCGTCGGCTCCTCTGCTGCTACTCGATTCGCTTCTGGCCTCGCCCGCCGTACTGCCACCCTCGTCGCCCACGATCCCACTCCCACCACCACCACCACCACCCCCAGCAGCACTCCCACCACCGTCATCCTCATCGTGTCGGTTGATTTGCTGCAGGTTGTTGTTGCTTTTGATGATCGCCTCTTCGACCTCGTCCATGTAGTCGGTATCTTCGCGATCACCGCCATCCTCCGAGCTGCCCGCAGAATGGTGCTCTCGCTTCACCCTTATCTTACGGCTGGCCGGACTGCCGTCCCGGGACCCCGCATGGTCCTGGCTTTTCGTGCGCCTTCGACGATGATCCAGTGCGCCGATACCCTCATTCCGGTTGATATCCACCAAGGGCTCTGACTTTTGTGATTCTGAAAAAAAAAATCAAGTGTGCCTTCATTAGCCGTCGATCGTCGGCCGGCCGTGTGGCCTCACTCCACTTACCACTGTCATTGGAGCAATCGGAGTTTTTCCATATGCTGGGCTTAATTTGTAGTAACGCTAGGAGATCTTGCAGGTGGTGTACCTCGTTCGCGGGTACATACACTTGGCCGGAGTACAGGAAGTCGAGTAGCAGCCGAAAGTAACATACCTGCACATCCGGAAAGTATACGGTGGTTTCGCCCTCCAGTATTGGAGTCTCTTCTAAAATCATGCTGTAGTAGAAGAGAATAATTAGCGTCCATTGCCCATTGAACCGGTCCGGGTTGTCTTACCGTATGAGTGGACTGGCCGCAGCCAGTACCAGCTTGTGTGCTCGCACAGTCTCCTTGCCATCGCAGATGAGTAGCAGGTCTGTCGCATGCTCTCCGCGAAATGCTGCACCAATTTCCTGGAGTATGCACTCGCCGTGTTTGCTATAGTGCAGCATCAGCATTCTAACTGTGAAGGAAAGAAAACATTGGCAACAATTAATAAAGTGATGTGAACAAAATCATGCAAAAATAGTTATTTGTTAGCTAGCGGAAATAATAGTTTATATGGGCTACAGGTGTTGGGAAATTTCATGATATATGATCCATGGTATAGGTCCGTTAAGCTTAGTTTTTTTTATGATATTCATCGTACGATCGCAGAATTGGGATCAACGAAACTAAACAGACCGGTCTGAAAAAGACCTTTTCATGAAAATACATATCGCCAGGACAAATATGACAGAAGGTTAAGAAAAACAGGCGTTAGTAGCAATGTGAGAGAGGCATAAAGGACATGGGCTTTACATGCTACTTCACGAGCAACTTTTGAGCAATTTGACTGGTGATGAATAAAATTTAAATTTAAAGACGATTTAGTGATGGATTTTGGAAAGAAAACATCATTTTACGCCAGCCAAAGAAACAGAATCAATCTGTAACAAAGACTTTTTTATAAAGAAGGAAAGAGATTAATCGGGATATTTTTTATCTATTTGTTGTTGATCACGTGTTGCAATAATAAGATCATCTCATTTTTAACATGTGAGGATATTGTGCAGATATTCATGGACTTCACTATTTCCTCTTTAGCAAAGCTTAGTTGAAGATTTTGCTTAAACGGAAACATCACTGACAATTTAATAGACAACAGACAATTAAATCTGATTTTTTCCATTCTGATCTATAGATGATGCGAGACAATAAAATAGGATAAAGCGCAAATTGAAAATTAAACAAATGGTCTATCTAGCTAAGGAGTAACTAAAGTCAAGGAATTATTATTGTTTCACTATTTCCTCTTTAGCAAAGCTTAGTTGAAGATTTTGCTTAAACGGAAACATCACTGACAATTTAATAGACAACAGACAATTAAATCTGATTTTTTCCATTCTGATCTATAGATGATGCGAGACAATAAAATAGGATAAAGCGCAAATTGAAAATTAAACAAATGGTCTATCTAGCTAAGGAGTAACTAAAGTCAAGGAATTATTATTGTGACCATCACAGTACTTCCAGACAGGTTAGATGATCCGTCAGATAGTTCCCTGTATTCTGTTGAGGATCTATCAGGAAGTTCGATAAAGATGTATTATATTCTCTCAACATTTATCACACTAAAAGGCTTGCATTATAATAAAATTTCGTTAGCTTTTTGCATCGAATCGCTCTGGTTAAATCACCTGATTTACTATTTTTATAGGTGTGTATGTATATTCGGTATTCGAAAATGCAATAAAATTAAGCTGCCTTTCCTGTTTGTTTTTCTGAGGAGAATCCATATTTTTGCCATTGTTGCAGTTATACTACACCTACCATCAGAAAGAACAATTCAAGAGATTCCTGCACACTGGCTCATTGAAATCTATTTCAGTCAATGCGCGTAGTACGCACCACACCACCTGCTGCGTACACATGTAGTACATATGTTTGTTCCACTCTGGTGCACCATGCAGCAGCCACGGGCCATGTCTTCCATTGCATTTCGCTGTACGCGCTTTATCACCTTCGAGCCAGGCGCACGCGTACTACTTCCCCAAATGTACGAATTGTAAAGGAAAACAATGAATCCACAAATTGCGCGTACCAATGCCAATCCAATGCCCTCGTATCGCCACCGACACAAGGCAAACACGCACAAGAAAAGGGGTCTACTATTTTTTGGAGGTTGCTGAGGTCCATTGAGATACATAGGACATAGCAATGACCATATTTGAACACTCGAAAACCGAATATGTGTTCACTAATCCCGAAGGACTCAAAGGTCAAACGCCTGTGGAGCTAGCTTATGTTATGCAATGACGCGATCGTATGGTGGTGATGAGTGATACCGGACAAATGCGACCGATCGACGGGTCGTTGCCATGGACTGACGGTGAGTTTGCACATGAGGTGAGTCTTGGGACTTATGAATGTCACACACACAAAATCACATTCCACTCATGGTCATGGATTGCACACCCGCGGCATTGGCCTTCCATTCGTTCGGTTTTATCGCGTTTCGCGGGACTTCCTCCACCTCCTTTCCCTTATCCTCCGCACCACAAAGCACAGTCCCACAGTGCTGTTTTGGGACATTCGTCGCCAAATTGGTGAAAACGCGCGCTCGCCTAAAGCTTCGCGAGTGGTTTGCTGTTGGGCAGACGTGACCGTGAAACCTGACAAACGCACACCGTCGTCGTCATCCTGCGATCGCGACACACCGATCGGTGGGCATAGGAGCGTGGAGCACGCGCGTTCGCTTTCGTGACACGCTTGTCCTTCGCCGCGGTTATGTCGGTGTCGTAACGCACGCACGTCCGTGTGCTTCTCTCTTGCTCTCTCTCTCTCTCGTTCTCTCGGTCTCTCGGTGCGTAAATTCGAAAGTCACTCTATAATCAGTGTCACATGCCGTTCGTGCCTGTGCGATCGTCACCGAAACTGTCACACTGTGCCGGTGTCGATCGATGGCACGCTCTCTACCCATAAAGGACATTTAATTACAGCCGTCCATCGGCAGGGCTTGCTGGCCAAACATGACGCACCACGGCCTTCAGGATAGAGAACGCTCTCTAGGTTTTTCTCATTATTTGGAGCTCTTCGGAAGGAAAGGGTACAAACAATCCGGAAGGAAGGCACAGAAGGACACATGACACAGCGTGACTCTGTTCGGTAGAGTCATTTGTCCATCAGCACGAAATGCCCACCTACTTGCGTGTGTATGTGCTGCATACTCGCACATAGCACCCAGTTGTACGGAGCGTACCGTGAGTCAAGTCCAAGGTCACTGTAAGCCTTGGCGAAGAGGAAATGCTTTGAAGCGAGACGAACAATACACAAATACACGCCGCATCGGAGAGTGTTCTTCCCCGCGATCTTTTCACCAACTGCGCCAAATTTAAGATACACCCACCACCTTCCTTCCCCATTCTTCCTACTTGCTAACCAATTCCACGCTTGATGCCTAATGTCTGCGGTATTTTCGTTCCAGACACGCAAAGCCACACCGGTCTTCTTTAGCCGCTTCCTGCACGATGCTTATTCATCCGTACGTTTGACTCCACCGTGTGTATGCATTTTGTGTAGCTAAATCTGTTTTTGTATTTTTAAACAGTAAAAGTAACGCAAAAAGTTTATACAAGTTTTCTTAGATATCATCATAAGACACCTTTAATAAAATTAGAACAAGAATTTGGACGAGAATTGCATCAAGTAAAACGACTGAAGAACTTTGCAGCTTCTTTGCAGCTGCTGCACATCACTCATTAGCACATTCTATTATGATAATTTACACATTAATAATTGATGAAATTCGAATGGACGCGCACCACCAACTCCTTACGCAAACAAGTCGCTTTTTGCACTAAGGTGAATGTACTGTGTTGGATGCTGCACATGTACCGCTTTGTGAGGGAAATGGTACAAATTTTAAGGCCTTGGATTCCTAATCAAAACTGCGCTTTCAACCGTCCAAATCCACCAAAGTCTGAGTTTCGCAAAACAGAATCGTTCAAGGTCACTCGCCACTGTTGCCTGGAGGGCCCTCTTCCGAGAAAGGGGCAAACATCATCGCACCCGTTTCCCGAGCAACCCAGACCCAGACAGAACAGCGGGAAAGGAAAAACTTTCCATTCGAAGGCTACCACCACCAGCAACAGGCAGCACCGTCGCGTTGCTTTTACTCTTGCGGCAGAGTGTTCTAATGTGCGCCTTTTTTTCGCCATTCCCATCAACGAACCGACCTGACGGTCTCCTGAATCGCTGATTTCCTCTATGATTATGTTTTGGGGTATGGATGATTTATTCGCGCAATTCGCAAACACATAGAGAGCACACCACCATACACACGTATTACAGCACCCTACACGCACACATATCAAACAGGCAGCAGCAAGCAGGGTTTTGGGTTGCGATTGGATTAGTGTGGAAGTGAAGTGTAGTGGCGAATGGATGTCAACCCTGCGGTAACCTATTAACCGGTTTATGTGCGTTCATTACACACACGTTCATCGAGCACCCTACACGCACACATATCAAACAGGCAGCAGCAAGCAGGGTTTTGGGTTGCGATTGGATTAGTGTGGAAGTGAAGTGTAGTGGCGAATGGATGTCAACCCTGCGGTAACCTATTAACCGGTTTATGTGCGTTCATTACACACACGATCATCGCGCTCTCACTCTCTCTCTATATCTCCCTCTTGTTTGCGCTCGTTTTTTTCAGCACGCTTCTTCATTTACATGGCCGTCCTTTTATTTCCCTTTTTGCACGATGCATTCACCAGCATCGCTTGCTTAGATTGCTAACCCTTGTTCTTACAGTTTTAATTTGACTAACACATCGTAGTCGGCCATGCAGTGCTGGTAAGCTGCACGAGAAAGGTGATGCATAAACTACACATACAAACACATACACGCAATCACACCAACACGTGTAGGTCCTCCATCCTTTCGCGCCACAGCACTCATCGTCGAGTTTGCCAGAATACCTCCTCATCTGCTCGAATGAATCACGGGAATGGACGACTTTAAACGCGCCGGGTGGGCTACAGGATGCTGATTAGAGGATGCCTGGACCGCTACCAAGGTCAGGAAAACGAAGTGGTGAGGAATCAATGTGTGATTCACGCGGTACGCAAACGATCGTTTTATGTGAAGTTCTCTCTAGAAACAAACGAACAACAAAAAAATCGCCGACATTACCAAGGAACAATTTAGGCAGTTAGCGCTGGAAAAGTGCACGGGGAGCCAAAAATCGGTGGCAAGAAAATCATAGCCAACCCACTTGCACCCGATTGCTTCCATTCTTTTCTCTTTACTGCTCTCGCTTCGGTCGCTGTACGAGTGTGTGTGCGCGGGGATCAGAAGCAGACAGGAACCCCTCCCCTTTCGCAACGCTGCCGTTTGGGGCGAGCAACATGTGAGATTGAGTGTTGCACAAGCCAAAAGTAGAGTGAGAGTGGAAGAACAGGAAGAGAGTGGGGAACGGGTGGTTGGAGCGCTTCACCACACAAACACACACACCACACACGGTTGGGTCTGGTCTGCTCCACCACAGCACCAGACTTTCACGGTTTGCACCGACTTTTCAAGGTCACACATTCTCTTGTTTCGTTGCTGCTGCTTCTTTATCGTCGCCTTTCCTTTCGGCACGATGTGCACCAAACGCAACAGCAAAAAAAAAAAACAAAGCGGGAACACTTGGCCAGCGTGCCTCAGACAAGCGCTCTCTTTGGACGACTTAGACGCACCAGACTCCCTGCTTTCGCCCCATTTCCACACGTTCTCGTGTCTCTGCCGTAAGGATTTTTGCATTTTCTTCTGTCTCCGCGCGATTCGGGCCCGCACTGTTCTTCGCGGAACTTTGGTTTGTGTGTGTGTGCGTGCTTTTTTGCCCAATCTTCTATTCAAATCCCTTTCTCCCTCGTGTCGTTTGCCCCTTGCAAGTCGCTTTTTGCACTAAGGTGAATGTACTGTGTTGGATGCTGCACATGTACCGCTTTGTGAGGGAAATGGTACAAATTTTAAGGCCTTGGATTCCTAATCAAAACTGCGCTTTCAACCGTCCAAATCCACCAAAGTCTGAGTTTCGCAAAACAGAATCGTTCAAGGTCACTCGCCACTGTTGCCTGGAGGGCCCTCTTCCGAGAAAGGGGCAAACATCATCGCACCCGTTTCCCGAGCAACCCAGACCCAGACAGAACAGCGGGAAAGGAAAAACTTTCCATTCGAAGGCTACCACCACCAGCAACAGGCAGCACCGTCGCGTTGCTTTTACTCTTGCGGCAGAGTGTTCTAATGTGCGCCTTTTTTTTCGCCATTCCCATCACGAACCGACCTGACGGTCTCCTGAATCGCTGATTTCCTCTATGATTATGTTTTGGGGTATGGATGATTTATTCGCGCAATTCGCAAACACATAGAGAGCACACCACCATACACACGTATTACAGCACCATACACGCACACATATCAAACAGGCAGCAGCAAGCAGGGTTTTGGGTTGCGATTGGATTAGTGTGGAAGTGAAGTGTAGTGGCGAATGGATGTCAACCCTGCGGTAACCTATTAACCGGTTTATGTGCGTTCATTACACACACGATCATCGCGCTCTCACTCTCTCTCTATATCTCCCTCTTGTTTGCGCTCGTTTTTTTCAGCACGCTTCTTCATTTACATGGCCGTCCTTTTATTTCCCTTTTTGCACGATGCATTCACCAGCATCGCTTGCTTAGATTGCTAACCCTTGTTCTGGCAGTTTTAATTTGACTAACACATCGTAGTCGGCCATGCAGTGCTGGTAAGCTGCACGAGAAAGGTGATGCATAAACTACACATACAAACACATACACGCAATCACACCAACACGTGTAGGTCCTCCATCCTTTCGCGCCACAGCACTCATCGTCGAGTTTGCCAGAATACCTCCTCATCTGCTCGAATGAATCACGGGAATGGACGACTTTAAACGCGCCGGGTGGGCTACAGGATGCTGATTAGAGGATGCCTGGACCGCTACCAAGGTCAGGAAAACGAAGTGGTGAGGAATCAATGTGTGATTCACGCGGTACGCAAACGATCGTTTTTATGTGAAGTTCTCTCTAGAAACAAACGAACAACAAAAAAATCGCCGACATTACCAAGGAACAATTTAGGCAGTTAGCGCTGGAAAAGTGCACGGGGAGCCAAAAATCGGTGGCAAGAAAATCATAGCCAACCCACTTGCACCCGATTGCTTCCTTTCTTTTCTCTTTACTGCTCTCGCTTCGGTCGCTGTACGAGTGTGTGTGCGCGGGGATCAGAAGCAGACAGGAAACCCTACCCTTTCGCAACTCTGCCGTTTGGAGCGAGCAACATGTGAGATTGAGTGTTGCACAAGCCAAAAGTAGAGTGAGAGTGGAAGAAGAGGAAGAGAGTGGGGAACGGGTGGTTGGAGCGCTTCACCACACAAACACACACACCACACACGGTTGGGTCTGGTCTGCTCCACCACAGCACCAGACTTTCACGGTTTGCACCGACTTTTCAAGGTCACACATTCTCTTGTTTCGTTGCTGCTGCTTCTTTATCGTCGCCTTTCCTTTCGGCACGATGTGCACCAAACGCAACAGCAAAAAAAAAAAACAAAGCGGGAACACTTGGCCAGCGTGCCTCAGACAAGCGCTCTCTTTGGACGACTTAGACGCACCAGACTCCCTGCTTTCGCCCCATTTCCACACGTTCTCGTGTCTCTGCCGTAAGGATTTTTGCATTTTCTTCTGTCTCCGCGCGATTCGGGCCCGCACTGTTCTTCGCGGAACTTTGGTTTGTGTGTGTGTGCGTGCTTTTTTGCCCAATCTTCTATTCAAATCCCTTTCTCCCTCGTGTCGTTTGCCCCTTGTCTACCTTATCTGTTGCGCCGATGAGCGCGTAGTAGAGATGCAGAGAGATTATACCCTGTTGGCGATTATTTCACTCTCCATGGCCTGCTGCTGTGTCTGGACTTTTTCCTTTTCTTTCGGCATTTCGTTTTCGTTTCGCAAAAAAACCTATCCATCTTGCTGGTCGCATTTCCCTAAACCCCCCCCTCCCACTCCCCTTCCCTCCCCACTATCCAACCTATCAGATGGCTTTTCGTTCTGATCGCTGCGGATGATCGAGAATGCAAGCAAGCAGAAGGAAAAAAAGGCACTTCTGAAGACTGACCGCATGTTGTGGAACCGGTTTACCCTCTCGGCTGACATTTCTTTAACTTCAACGCACCGCAGAGAAAAGTAAGCTGAAGGAGAGTTGCCCTGGATTTGTTTTGTGCATGTTTGCGCGCGTGTGTGTGTGTGTATAAGTGTGTTGCGTGTTTTTGGCTCTATTTTAGTGCAATTTTTTATGCAATTGTCTGGTCTGATTTTCGCTGTGTGTTGGTGAAGGTGAAAATATGCCACATGTATGGCGCATTTGAAAGTACAGAACACATTAAGTTAATGTTGGCGATTTTAGACTTGAATTTTGTATTGACAGGTAAGGGTACTGATGACACATTTCACCATGATCAATTAATTGTTAATGTTTACTATTATTTTCGCTAAGTAAAACTATTTGCTTAAATTCGTTCAACGGAATTAGGTTTTCAGATTAAATTAGGTTAAAAGTCAGTAAGATTTAAAACATCTATCAACACGCTTAAATGTTTATCGAAATGTTTTATCTAAGTAAAACTGCTTTGTTCTAAATTTAATATACTCAACAATGTTCCTGTACAAGAATTGGTGTGTGGTGCAGATAACTCACTCAACTTGGCCTCTCGTAAACTAAATCTTTGTAAATTCTTAAACTCTGGAGTCTACAGTCTATACACAAAAAAAAAAAACAGACAACGCCGTATGTTAGATGAACAAGTGAAAATGCTTCATGCGAATGAAGTCGTCCAGTTCGTCTTGCCTGAACTGAACGATATGGATGTGAATAAATGCTTTCTTACCAGGATTTTGCAAAACAACTTTTTTTACCAGTTACCCCCCATTTATATTTAGTAAAATATTCTATTGCTAAACAGTTTTCATTAACTCTTTTACTGATGAACGATGGGAAAAATACTGTGTAGCTTCACAGCCAGAGTATACGTTTCCATCGACAATTGTGAGCAATTTCGAGCAGGATTAAACAAGAGAATACAACAATCCTACAAGATAGTTGAAATTTCTTAAGTTAAGGACCAAATGCCACAAATAACGCAAAACAATCGTGATCGTTTTTCATATGAGCTACAAACGTCCACAGGTACTGCACTGTTTGACTTTGCGGTAATCTTCTACGCGCCAAATCGATTCCATCCGATACAGCTAACAACAGTACGACGCCAAACAACTCTCCCTGCCGTGGCGTGACGATCATTTTAAACACCCTTTTTTGCTGCTGCTGCTGCTGCTACTGCCGGAGATACACACATCTGTCATTTGTGGGGCGATTGAACAAGAAACGCGGTCGTAAAAGGAACGAAATTCTAATGAAGCACCCCCAACACAGGCACAGTACGCACCAAATTAACGCCCAGCCAACGGCCAATTCGAACACTGGCACTCATTTGCAAAACTCATTGAACGGTCAATTTAGTAGCTAGGCAGGCCACTCACATCGACATCGCATCTCGCGCCGTATCGCTGTTGCGCATCGAAAATCGCGTTTCGCCGCCCCCGGGTCCAAAATTACGAATGCAATTGTTTTGCATCTCATCGCGTACGCTACGAAGAAGGTGGTATCCTGTGGGGTTCTACGTTTCTCGCCGCTCAGCTGGTATACTGGCTCGCCCTGGGTACGCACGGTTCGCTTCGCTTCCTACTGGAGTGTGCGCGCGAAAAATGCTGCTCGAAAAGTCGAGCCTGAGGAGGGGATGTTGTGAGGGATGGAATTAGAATTTCATACCATTTTCAAACCTCCGGCCCGAATCGAGCACCCGCACACCAATTGGATTGCATCGAAGCGCAATCACGCCGCGGGTTGCAATGACTAAAATTGGATCTGTTCCTTCCCCCGGTTTTTGTTGTTTCCTTCACGAAGCCGTTTGTCCTGCTCAATATATCTCCAGCGTTCTAGGAGTGGCAAGCGTTCGGAGGGGGGGTGGGGAAAGGCAATGGAAGAGACGCGCAGGAGGATGGTGGAGGACCGCCGCCATCATCCAGCAGCTGCCGGGTACCGTCACCAGCGTGTAATGGCGGGAAAAAAATGGGAATTAAAATATTTTGCAGGGCGAGAGCGCAGGCAGAAGAAACATGAAAGCGAGACCCGCTCGCGCTCAAAGGGCACGCGGCA
>KZ062734.1:65960-90198 GCA_002091835.1 Anopheles maculatus
AAAAAAAAAAAACAAAGCGGGAACACTTGGCCAGCGCGCCTCAGACAAGCGCTCTCTTTGGACGACTTAGACGCACCAGACTCCCTGCTTTCGCCCCATTTCCACACGTTCTCGTGTCTCTGCCGTAAGGATTTTTGCATTTTCTTCTGTCTCCGCGCGATTCGGGCCCGCACTGTTCTTCGCGGAACTTTGGTTTGTGTGTGTGTGCGTGCTTTTTTGCCCAATCTTCTATTCAAATCCCTTTCTCCCTCGTGTCGTTTGCTCCTTGTCTACCTTATCTGTTGCGCCGATGAGCGCGTAGTAGAGATGCAGAGAGATTATACCCTGTTGGCGATTATTTCACTCTCCATGGCCTGCTGCTGTGTCTGGACTTTTTCCTTTTCTTTCGGCATTTCGTTTTCGTTTCGCAAAAAAACCTATCCATCTTGCTGGTCGCATTTCCCTAAACCCCCCCTCCCACTCCCCTTCCCTCCCCACTATCCAACCTATCAGATGGCTTTTCGTTCTGATCGCTGCGGATGATCGAGAATGCAAGCAAGCAGAAGGAAAAAAAGGCACTTCTGAAGACTGACCGCATGTTGTGGAACCGGTTTACCCTCTCGGCTGACATTTCTTTAACTTCAACGCACCGCAGAGAAAAGTAAGCTGAAGGAGAGTTGCCCTGGATTTGTTTTGTGCATGTTTGCGCGCGTGTGTGTGTGTGTATAAGTGTGTTGCGTGTTTTTGGCTCTATTTTAGTGCAATTTTTTATGCAATTGTCTGGTCTGATTTTCGCTGTGTGTTGGTGAAGGTGAAAATATGCCACATGTATGGCGCATTTGAAAGTACAGAACACATTAAGTTAATGTTGGCGATTTTAGACTTGAATTTTGTATTGACAGGTAAGGGTACTGATGACACATTTCACCATGATCAATTAATTGTTAATGTTTACTATTATTTTCGCTAAGTAAAACTATTTGCTTAAATTCGTTCAACGGAATTAGGTTTTCAGATTAAATTAGGTTAAAAGTCAGTAAGATTTAAAACATCTATCAACACGCTTAAATGTTTATCGAAATGTTTTATCTAAGTAAAACTGCTTTGTTCTAAATTTAATATACTCAACAATGTTCCTGTACAAGAATTGGTGTGTGGTGCAGATAACTCACTCAACTTGGCCTCTCGTAAACTAAATCTTTGTAAATTCTTAAACTCTGGAGTCTACAGTCTATACACAAAAAAGACAGCCCATGCCGTATGTTAGATGAACAAGTGAAAATGCTTCATGCGTATGAAGTCGTCCAGTTCGTCTTGTCTGAACTGAACGATATGGATGTGAATAAATGCTTTCTTACCGGGATTTTGCAAAACAATTTTTTTTACCAGTTACCATTTGACGTTTCCAAGGTGTGTCAGAAGTGAAACGACTGCTGCTATCTAAAAAAAGCTATACCGATTTAGCAAAATGCTTTACTACAAGTGCAGATTTGCAGAAAATTCGTAAAAAATAGATTTCAATTTATATCTAGTAAAATATTCTATTGCTAAACAGTTTTCATTAACTCTTTTACTGATGAAAGATGGGCAAAATACTGTGTAGCTTCACAGCCAGAGTATACGTTTCCATCGACAATTGTGAGCAATTTCGAGCAGGATTAAACAAGAGAATACAACAATCCTACAAGATAGTTGAAATTTCTTAAGTTAAGGACCAAATGCCACAAATAACGCAAAACAATCGTGATCGTTTTTCATATGAGCTACAAACGTCCACAGGTACTGCACTGTTTGACTTTGCGGTAATCTTCTACGCGCCAAATCGATTCCATCCGATACAGCTAACAACAGTACGACGCCAAACAACTCTCCCTGCCGTGGCGTGACGATCATTTTAAACACCCTTTTTTGCTGCTGCTGCTGCTGCTACTGCCGGAGATACACACATCTGTCATTTGTGGGGCGATTGAACAAGAAACGCGGTCGTAAAAGGAACGAAATTCTAATGAAGCACCCCCAACACAGGCACAGTACGCACCAAATTAACGCCCAGCCAACGGCCAATTCGAACACTGGCACTCATTTGCAAAACTCATTGAACGGTCAATTTAGTAGCTAGGCAGGCCACTCACATCGGCATCGCATCTCGCGCCGTATCGCTGTTGCGCATCGAAAATCGCGTTTCGCCGCCCCCGGGTCCAAAATTACGAATGCAATTGTTTTGCATCTCATCGCATACGCTACGAAGAAGGTGGTATCCTGTGGGGTTCTGCGTTTCTCGCCGCTCAGCTGGTATACTGGCTCGCCCTGGGTACGCACGGTTCGCTTCGCTTCCTACTGGAGTGTGCGCGCGAAAAATGCTGCTCGAAAAGTCGAGCCTGAGGAGGGGATGTTGTGAGGGATGGAATTAGAATTTCATACCATTTTCAAACCTCCGGCCCGAATCGAGCACCCGCACACCAATTGGATTGCATCGAAGCGCAATCACGCCGCGGGTTGCAATGACTAAAATTGGATCTGTTCCTTCCCCCGGTTTTTGTTGTTTCCTTCACGAAGCCGTTTGTCCTGCTCAATATATCTCCAGCGTTCTAGGAGTGGCAAGCGTTCGGAGGGGGGGTGGGGAAAGGCAATGGAAGAGACGCGCAGGAGGATGGTGGAGGACCGCCGCCATCATCCAGCAGCTGCCGGGTACCGTCACCAGCGTGTAATGGCGGGAAAAAAATGGGAATTAAAATATTTTGCAGGGCGAGAGCGCAGGCAGAAGAAACATGAAAGCGAGACCCGCTCGCGCTCAAAGGGCACGCGGCAAGCGGCGAAAAAGCAATTGCGTACCAAGTTGGAAAGGGTTGCATTAGCGCTGGCACACAACAAATACGTCAAAAAATACACCCATTAGGCATTAGTAGGTTTGGGTTTTCGTAGGAGGACCAACCCACACTGCCACCGATGGCAACATCGTCCGCAGCTCCGGCAACACAACCTGATTCCAGTGCTCCGGCCTATCGGAGTGCTCTCTCTCTCTCTCTCTCTCTCTCTCTCTCTCTCTCTTTCTCTCGCTCTCTGGTCTTGCGATCGCTTGTGCCGCGCTTGTGGAACACGTGGGAACGCGACGATCGAGTGCATGTACCTAAGGTAAAAACGAGTCACCGTTTGTTCAATGGCGCATTGCACGCTTCCCTTCGAGTGTCGAGTGTTATGTAACGTTGTGCAACGAATAACAATAACACCAGTGAAGCTGCAAACGTTTGCCATTTTTTTACCCCCTCTTTGCCCATGCAACACAAAGCTGCTCGTGCAACAAAAAGATATTGATCACTTTCGCCGTCGCTGAGATTCGGTTTGGTTTGGGTAGCTAAGCGCTAAGCAGGAGATGATATGGTGAAGTTTGTGACTCACTTTTAACTGACAGTAGCTTCCACCGCGTACTCTAAGCACCGTGAAACGTGTTCCTTACTGGTTTGATTGCAGTGCAATGTGCAAAATTTGCCGCAAAATAATTATCGTAGCTAGTGCTGTCCCTCGGTAGTGCAGTACGGGCCGGACAAGGAGCGGAGTGATGTCGAAGGGTGTCGAACATTAGAATGGTAAAGTGTGCTGTACAGTGCGGGTGACCGGATAGCTTCACACGCGCACACACACACACACACGCTAAAGTACACAAACGAAGTTAAAGTTGTCAGAACGATCGATATAGAACTTGCACACTCGAGCGCGGGGAATACGGGCAATCCCATTCCTTTTAAAACAATCCAGAACATTGTTCGACATTGCAAAATCTCAGCACACTACTGCTCTGGACTGAGCTAGTAGTGCCGTGACAATTTGGCACTAAGCCACTAAGCCTGTTTGTAATGCGCTTTCCGTTCTTCTGGACACGCGATCGATGATGGATCTCACCTGAACCGTTCCCTCTAATGCCTTATACCATGTACCATTCATTGCCATTTCATCCGCGTTGTCGAAAGATGCTGGAAGAAACCTGAAGTAGCAAGCCCGTTACTCAGCTAGTGTAGATGGAATCACGTTTCAGCGTATGGCTTATAATAAACATTCTCATTGTACTACTCCCTTCCTTTCACTTTGCACAGAACGTGGGCTTGAACTGCATGCAAAGGGGGATGTTGGTGCACGTGCACGGAGGAAAGCTTTTTTCTGTGTGTGCTGCGACTGCTGCAAGTTGAAGCGAGATGCCGAGGATGACAGCAAATCTAGCCGCTTCGCGCCATGATTACGCCATCATGGCTTCTCATCATTAGAATCGAAATGCAGCGTTTAAAGTGTTATTTATGTAAGGCGTAGGAGATGGTTTTGCGATCAACAAGACACTGTTTATCTCTGCCGATAGGACAAATGATCCGTTTTTTTGATGATCACTTCCCTATCTAACAGTATCGGACATAACAAAGAAGGATATGTTCTTCTGCATAGTGTAGTATTGTTCGGTTTTAAACAGTCCATTCAATTGTGCTTTCCATACGAACATATGAATAGTGCACGGCCATTAGGAGAGAAAGAGAGACAGACCCCGTAGCCCACAATGGAGACGCATGGTGATAAACCGGAACCCCGCTATAAAACCGGAATAGTCAATCTGATTCCCACGAATGACTTCATCGATAGAACGGTATTAGCATGATTCACATGCATACCGAAAGACTCGCAACAAAGGGATCAATATGCAGTGCTATATACCAGGCAACAGGTTAAACAATCCAGATTAGTGTTGCTATGCAAATGGGGCAACCCAGCATCGCTCACGGTCCTGATGTGGTGTTATGCAAACGATCATTATTGGTGGATAATAATACTATCGAAGCACAAATGTGTTAGAGAGCTGTCTATTGTGCTTGAAACAACAAAATATTTTCCATCACTTTGAGATGTTATAGTTGCCTTTTCAACACAAACTTTCAACTTTTTTCCTTAAACATTTTTTATTTGTTTAATCATTTCATAAAGGTGAAAAATAGTTATAAATATCCTATGCTAAAGATATACATCGATAAACTGGTATGCATTACACCGAGAGAGAAATGAAAAGTGAGGTAAAAAGAGTTGATCAACTTGCGGCATCCAACCGGTTCTGTTTTAATGAAAGTAAAAGTTGAACACTGGCAAAAAAACCACACCGGCAGAACCATGCGAACGAAACCAGGCGAAGAGCGATACAAAAAGAAGGTCAGACAAACGACATATGACAAAGAACGCGGCCCGGTAGGTAGAAGGACAACCGATGAAATTAAGACCTGCAGAAACGAGCAGAAGGAAATGTCCAAGAATAAGCATAAAAAAAGGCGGCAAGGATAATTTCAACACCGCTAGCGATGCGTGTTGCATGCTGCCCAAAACCGGATTTTGTGTTTCTTATCCTTCTTTGCGCTAAAGAATGATTTTACATAAAATTATTTAAGAAAACAAAGCAATATTTCATTGAACGCTTTTCATAGCAAAGCAGTTACCACCAACACATCGTTTACCCCGCTGCCATATCTTGTTTGACACTTGATAAGATGTCAGCATGATCGGGATCCGGCTTGCGGAACACAAGCATAAGAATGGGCATTAGACAAGAAGTACTTTCCAACTTTCGGTGCACACGTCGCGTGCGCCCCGAGCGAACTACTCAGGAAGGCACAAGACAGCAAGAAAAATGTTTCAACACTGCACTTCCGGAGTTTTGATTTTCGGGCACAACAAAATGTATTACAAATTATTGCGCTTCTGTTACGCCGTGTCCGTTTGTTCGCGAGCTGTAGACAATCGGAAACGAATCGGAAAATAACCGGAAATGGTTGAAATTTCACTCGCGCGATTGATCGCTCAAACTCAGCGAAAGGTTCTTGTCACACTTACACATGCAATCCATGCTGAAGCAATCATCACCTTCACACGTATTTCACGCGAAGAATTTACATAGCAGGTGGGTAGGACAACAGGTGGGTAGCAGTGAAGTGAAGCAAAAACACATTGGAACCGGAAAAACCGATATTTCTGTTCGTGTTGGGAAGCAGTAAAGTACCTAAAACCTAGCACGACTATAAGCGATACCAATCCAATCAAAACAAGCAGATTATGCTCGAGCGTGAAAGATCAAACAAAAACATTTGCATTTGCCTACCAACCTACACAGCCACAGGGTGCCTTCTCCAGGGGAGTTGGATGTGACGCAAGCGTGTGAGGAACGCGGGAGAAAGATGGCATCAGAAGATTATCTAACGTGGAGCTTACTTTTCACCACTGTCAATAGAATGGGTACTACAAACAGGCGGCATCGTTCCCGTTCAGTGCCGTCGAGATGCGAAAGGTATTCTGTAAGAATGAGATGTGCATATCTCGTTGCCCGGCTACCTGAGAGCGAAAACGATAGCGATGACACACACACCGGCGCACACACCTTATAAACAAATCGCAGCAGCCCGATCGCCTTCAGCCAGCCGTGGTGAGCGAACGATGGCCGGTGTGGTGAGTATCGTATCCGCGAGAAAATAAGCTACGGATCGGATCGAGTGGCTCTGATCGTTTCGCGCGTGGCTTTTGCGAAACGTGTGTTTGTATCAAAACACAGTGGGGCTACCAGTGGCGGTTGTTTGTGGATGCCGCGGACGCACCGGGAGACGCGCCGCGCAATGGAAAAGAGAAAGGAAACTAAGATTACAAAACTCAACGATTGGAACCTGACCTAGCTAGGAGCTTGGGCCCGGGTTTGGTTGGTTTTGGTTGTGGGGTTGGTGGTGGGCACCAACGGAAAGACGTGTCCGGAGAGGGAGGGGTGCGGTTGGGGGCGGTCGGTCGGTGCAGGTACTGAGTAACGCGAAAAGCGCAGATTTTTTATGATTCGTTTGTACATTCGTTCGGCCCGTTCTACCAGAGCGAAGGAGGAGGAGAAGGTAATGAAGTGGGTGTAGCAGGGGGGGGTGAGGGAGCAGGGGGAGAAACAGGACTGGAGATAGAAATGGTTGCGGCTGCTGGTGTGGGTTTTTTGTTGTTGTTTGTGTTTCGTGTGTTTGTTACTAGTATTTGCCATCGCTGTCATTAGTGCTCCGTGGAAAAATGGTGGGGAAAAGATCGTTCGCACGGAACAGACAGAACAGGCTGACTCCCCCATCACAACGCTGGCTCTAATGGGGAAGGTATGTAAAAAAAAGCTTTAACTGCAACAAAAGACAAAAAAACGATCTTTCCTCACTCGTTCGGAGAATGTTTGGACGGGCAGATACATGAGAAGCAGTAGAAGCTTGTGAAAGTGTGCAATTTTCCCATTCACTCACATACGGTTGAGTGCAGTGTTTTGGGATTACACTGACGTAGAACAATCTGTGTCGGAAGCCAAGAACACAGATCATTAGCAATCTTTAAAGTTGTGCATCATCGTTTTAAGCGATATTTTGTTGAAAAACACTTGCTGTGTCCTGCTCTGCTTGACGCGAATTGCTCATCGGACAGGTTCGGGATTGCTCAACATATGTGATTAGGGTAATTTATGATAAACGCTAGTGACAAGATATACACTTACCTCCAAGCATTTAAGCACTGCTTTTCGTACTCCGGGCACAGCGTAGAAATGTGGAATACTAAACGAATACGCCCGGGACGCCCTACGGTGGGGACTCCTCTAAGGTGGGTTGGATTACAGACTGCAGTATTAACGCGGCAATGATCGATACACTTGGTATGGAATGTGGTACACGAATCGTACCCCCGGATGCTTTACTTCCTAATGTTGCACGCTGCCACTGCTTTGGATCTTTGGATTTGGGTTTTGTCTTTGATACGCTAATGTCGCTTGGACGCCGTGTGTTGCTGGGAATGTGATAATCCTTCCGTGTGGCGGCAGGTGTCGGTGTTGGATAGGGAAGCTAGGCAAGGTGACAGATGTTGTCGTTTACGGTACATTTGGCCGGTGAGAATAGGATGCCACACTATTGAACTCGCTCACAACGCAAGATGGCGCGATGAAGGTCGCTGAAATGGGGAAAGGACATTTATTACTACTAGATATCAGTTCGGGATGTTTCGGAAACTATTTGGCGATCATTTCAAGGAAGTAATAAAGCACGATCACATCTATGGATACCCGAGTTCTATGCGCGCTTCGAGTTCTATGCACGAAGCTAGTGTGCTACATATAAGCGCCATTTGCCATCGGAGGAATGCTATTGTCCGTACCCAGTGGCGTAGAAAATTGGTCGACAGCAGTGTATGATGGAGTCGAAACTGGATCAGTAGATCAAAAGAGTCCCATCTGCATGGCCTTGTTAGATTTGGCAAACGGGATGATAGGTGTGATAGGTTGGAGCAGCCTCTCCTACATCCGTCTGATGAAAGCTGCCTTTTTTCGCATACATTTTCAAGCATCCCCGGGGTACGGGGTCGAAGCAACGCGCATATAAAGCGAACAATATTAATTTTAGCACAGACCATTTGTTTCATTGTTCTGCTGTACAAGAGCAACTTATGGCTATTTTCGAAGTTATAACAAAATATTGTTTGCCATCAAAATGAACGCATCGATATCTGTAATCCAACCCACCTTAGAGGAGTCCCCACCGTAGGGCGTCCCGGGCGTATTCGTTTAGTATTCCACATTTCTACGCTGTGCCCGGAGTACGAAAAGCAGTGCTTAAATGCTTGGAGGTAAGTGTATATCTTGTCACTAGCGTTTATCATAAATTACCCTAATCACATATGTTGAGCAATCCCGAACCTGTCCGATGAGCAATTCGCGTCAAGCAGAGCAGGACACAGCAAGTGTTTTTCAACAAAATATCGCTTAAAACGATGATGCACAACTTTAAAGATTGCTAATGATCTGTTCTTGGCATCCGACACAGATTGTTCTACGTCACTATAATCCCAAACACTGCACTCAACCGTATGTGAGTGAATGGGAAAATTGCACACTTTCACAAGCTTCTACTGCTTCTCATGTATCTGCCCGTCCAAACATTCTCCGAACGAGTGAGGAAAGATCGTTTTTTTTTGTCTTTTGTTGCAGTTAAAGCTTTTTTTTACATACCTTCCCCATTAGAGCCAGCGTTGTGATGGGGGAGTCAGCCTGTTCTGTCTGTTCCGTGCGAACGATCTTTTCCCCACCATTTTTCCACGGAGCACTAATGACAGCGATGGCAAATACTAGTAACAAACACACGAAACACAAACAACAACAAAAAACCCACACCAGCAGCCGCAACCATTTCTATCTCCAGTCCTGTTTCTCCCCCTGCTCCCTCACCCTCCTGCTAGACCCACTTCATTACCTTCTCCTCCTCCTTCGCTCCGGTAGAACGGGTGAACGAATGTACAAACGAATCATAAAAAATCTGCGCTTTTCGCGTTACTCAGTACCTGCACCGACCGACCGCCCCCAACCGCACCCCTCCCTCTCCGGACACGTCTTTCCGTTGGTGCCCACCACCAACCCCACAACCAAAACCAACCAAACCCGGGCCCAAGCTCCTAGCTAGGTCAGGTTCCAATCGTTGAGTTTTGTAATCTTAGTTTCCTTTCTCTTTTCCATTGCGCGGCGCGTCTCCCGGTGCGTCCGCGGCATCCACAAACAACCGCCACTGGTAGCCCCACTGTGTTTTGATACAAACACACGTTTCGCAAAAGCCACGCGCGAAACGATCAGAGCCACTCGATCCGATCCGTAGCTTATTTTCTCGCGGATACGATACTCACCACACCGGCCATCGTTCGCTCACCACGGCTGGCTGAAGGCGATCGGGCTGCTGCGATTTGTTTATAAGGTGTGTGCGCCGGTGTGTGTGTGTGTCATCGCTGTCGTTTTCGCTCTCAGGTAGCCGGGCAACGAGATATGCACATCTCATTCTTACAGAATACCTTTCGCATCTCGACGGCACTGAACGGGAACGATGCCGCCTGTTTGTAGTACCCATTCTATTGACAGTGGTGAAAAGTAAGCTCCACGTTAGATAATCTTCTGATGCCATCTTTCTCCCGCGTTCCTCACACGCTTGCGTCACATCCAACTCCCCTGGAGAAGGCACCCTGTGGCTGTGTAGGTTGGTAGGCAAATGCAAATGTTTTTGTTTGATCTTTCACGCTCGAGCATAATCTGCTTGTTTTGATTGGATTGGTATCGCTTATAGTCGTGCTAGGTTTTAGGTACTTTACTGCTTCCCAACACGAACAGAAATATCGGTTTTTCCGGTTCCAATGTGTTTTTGCTTCACTTCACTGCTACCCACCTGTTGTCCTACCCACCTGCTATGCAAATTCTTCGCGTGAAATACGTGTGAAGGTGATGATTGCTTCAGCATGGATTGCATGTGTAAGTGTGACAAGAACCTTTCGCTGAGTTTGAGCGATCAATCGCGCGAGTGAAATTTCAACCATTTCCGGTTATTTTCCGATTCGTTTCCGATTGTCTACAGCTCGCGAACAAACGGACACGGCGTAACAGAAGCGCAATAATTTGTAATACATTTTGTTGTGCCCGAAAATCAAAACTCCGGAAGTGCAGTGTTGAAACATTTTTCTTGCTGTCTTGTGCCTTCCTGAGTAGTTCGCTCGGGGCGCACGCGACTTGTGCACCGAAAGTTGGAAAGTACTGCTTGTCTAATGCCCATTCTTTTGCTTGTGTTCCGCAAGCCGGATCCCGATCATGCTGACATCTTATCAAGTGTCAAACAAGATATGGCAGCGGGGTAAACGATGTGTTGGTGGTAACTGCTTTGCTATGAAAAGCGTTCAATGAAATATTGCTTTGTTTTCTTAAATAATTTTATGTAAAATCATTCTTTAGCGCAAAGAAGGATAAGAAACACAAAATCCGGTTTTGGGCAGCATGCAACACGCATCGCTAGCGGTGTTGAAATTATCCTTGCCGCCTTTTTTATGCTTATTCTTGGACATTTCCTTCTGCTCGTTTCTGCAGGTCTTAATTTCATCGGTTGTCCTTCTACCTACCGGGCCGCGTTCTTTGTCATATGTCGTTTGTCTGACCTTCTTTTTGTATCGCTCTTCGCCTGGTTTCGTTCGCATGGTTCTGCCGGTGTGGTTTTTTTGCCAGTGTTCAACTTTTACTTTCATTAAAACAGAACCGGTTGGATGCCGCAAGTTGATCAACTCTTTTTACCTCACTTTTCATTTCTCTCTCGGTGTAATGCATACCAGTTTATCGATGTATATCTTTAGCACAGGATATTTATAACTATTTTTCACCTTTATGAAATGTTTAAACAAATAAAAAATGTTTAAGGAATGAAAGTTTGTGTTGAAAAGGCAACTATAACATCTCAAAGTGATGGAAAGTTTTTTGTTGTTTCAAGCACAATAGACAGCTCTCTAACACATTTGTGCTCCGATAGTATAATTATCTACCAATAATGATCGTTTGCATAACACCACATCAGGACCGTGAGCGATGCTGGGTTGCCCCATTTGCATAGCAACACTAATCTGGATTGTTTAACCTGTTGCCTGGTATATAGCACTGCATATTGATCCCTTTGTTGCGAGTCTTTCGGTATGCATGTGAATCATGCTAATACCGTTCTATCGATGAAGTCATTCGTGGGAATCAGATTGACTATTCCGGTTTTATAGCGGGGTTCCGGTTTATCACCATGCGTCTCCATTGTGGGCTACGGGGTCTCTCTCTCTCTCTCCTAATGGCCGTACACTATTCATATGTTCGTATGGAAAGCACAATTGAAGGGACTGTTTAAAACCGAACAATACTACACTATGCAGAAGAACATATCTTTCTTTGTTATGTCCGATACTGTTAGATAGGGAAGTGATCATCAAAAAAACGGATCATTTGTCCTATCGGCAGAGATAAACAGTGTCTTGTTGATCGCAAAACCATCTCCTACGCCTTACATAAATAACACTTTAAACGCTGCATTTCGATTCTAATGATGAGAAGCCATGATGGCGTAATCATGGCGCGAAGCGGCTAGATTTGCTGTCATCCTCGGCATCTCGCTTCAACTTGCAGCAGTCGCAGCACACACAGAAAAAAGCTTTCCTCCGTGCACGTGCACCAACATCCCCCTTTGCATGCAGTTCAAGCCCACGTTCTGTGCAAAGTGAAAGGAAGGGAGTAGTACAATGAGAATGTTTATTATAAGCCATACGCTGAAACGTGATTCCATCTACACTAGCTGAGTAACGGGCTTGCTACTTCAGGTTTCTTCCAGCATCTTTCGACAACGCGGATGAAATGGCAATGAATGGTACATGGTATAAGGCATTAGAGGGAACGGTTCAGGTGAGATCCATCATCGATCGCGTGTCCAGAAGAACGGAAAGCGCATTACAAACAGGCTTAGTGGCTTAGTGCCAAATTGTCACGGCACTACTAGCTCAGTCCAGAGCAGTAGTGTGCTGAGATTTTGCAATGTCGAACAATGTTCTGGATTGTTTTAAAAGGAATGGGATTGCCCGTATTCCCCGCGCTCGAGTGTGCAAGTTCTATATCGATCGTTCTGACAACTTTAACTTCGTTTGTGTACTTTAGCGTGTGTGTGTGTGTGTGCGCGTGTGAAGCTATCCGGTCACCCGCACTGTACAGCACACTTTACCATTCTAATGTTCGACACCCTTCGACATCACTCCGCTCCTTGTCCGGCCCGTACTGCACTACCGAGGGACAGCACTAGCTACGATAATTATTTTGCGGCAAATTTTGCACATTGCACTGCAATCAAACCAGTAAGGAACACGTTTCACGGTGCTTAGAGTACGCGGTGGAAGCTACTGTCAGTTAAAAGTGAGTCACAAACTTCACCATATCATCTCCTGCTTAGCGCTTAGCTACCCAAACCAAACCGAATCTCAGCGACGGCGAAAGTGATCAATATCTTTTTGTTGCACGAGCAGCTTTGTGTTGCATGGGCAAAGAGGGGGTAAAAAAATGGCAAACGTTTGCAGCTTCACTGGTGTTATTGTTATTCGTTGCACAACGTTACATAACACTCGACACTCGAAGGGAAGCGTGCAATGCGCCATTGAACAAACGGTGACTCGTTTTTACCTTAGGTACATGCACTCGATCGTCGCGTTCCCACGTGTTCCACAAGCGCGGCACAAGCGATCGCAAGACCAGAGAGCGAGAGAGAGAGAGAGAGAGAGAGAGAGCACTCCGATAGGCCGGAGCACTGGAATCAGGTTGTGTTGCCGGAGCTGCGGACGATGTTGCCATCGGTGGCAGTGTGGGTTGGTCCTCCTACGAAAACCCAAACCTACTAATGCCTAATGGGTGTATTTTTTGACGTATTTGTTGTGTGCCAGCGCTAATGCAACCCTTTCCAACTTGGTACGCAATTGCTTTTTCGCCGCTTGCCGCGTGCCCTTTGAGCGCGAGCGGGTCTCGCTTTCATGTTTCTTCTGCCTGCGCTCTCGCCCTGCAAAATATTTTAATTCCCATTTTTTTCCCGCCATTACACGCTGGTGACGGTACCCGGCAGCTGCTGGATGATGGCGGCGGTCCTCCACCATCCTTCTGCGCGTTTCTTCCATTGCCTTTCCCCACCCCCCCTCCGAACGCTTGCCACTCCTAGAACGCTGGAGATATATTGAGCAGGACAAACGGCTTCGTGAAGGAAACAACAAAAACCGGGGGAAGGAACAGATCCAATTTTAGTCATTGCAACCCGCGGCGTGATTGCGCTTCGATGCAATCCAATTGGTGTGCGGGTGCTCGATTCGGGCCGGAGGTTTGAAAATGGTATGAAATTCTAATTCCATCCCTCACAACATGCCCTCCTCAGGCTCGACTTTTCGAGCAGCATGTTTCGCGCGCACACTCCAGTAGGAAGCGAAGCGAACCGTGCGTACCCAGGGCGAGCCAGTATACCAGCTGAGCGGCGAGAAACGTAGAACCCCACAGGATACCACCTTCTTCGTAGCGTACGCGATGAGATGCAAAACAATTGCATTCGTAATTTTGGACCCGGGGGCGGCGAAACGCGATTTTCGATGCGCAACAGCGATACGGCGCGAGATGCGATGTCGATGTGAGTGGCCTGCCTAGCTACTAAATTGACCGTTCAATGAGTTTTGCAAATGAGTGCCAGTGTTCGAATTGGCCGTTGGCTGGGCGTTAATTTGGTGCGTACTGTGCCTGTGTTGGGGGTGCTTCATTAGAATTTCGTTCCTTTTACGACCGCGTTTCTTGTTCAATCGCCCCACAAATGACAGATGTGTGTATCTCCGGCAGTAGCAGCAGCAGCAGCAGCAAAAAAGGGTGTTTAAAATGATCGTCACGCCACGGCAGGGAGAGTTGTTTGGCGTCGTACTGTTGTTAGCTGTATCGGATGGAATCGATTTGGCGCGTAGAAGATTACCGCAAAGTCAAACAGTGCAGTACCTGTGGACGTTTGTAGCTCATATGAAAAACGATCACGATTGTTTTGCGTTATTTGTGGCATTTGGTCCTTAACTTAAGAAATTTCAGCTATCTTGTAGAATTGTTGTATTCTCTTGTTTAATCCTGCTCGAAATTGCTCACAATTGTCGATGGAAACGTATACTCTGGCTGTGAAGCTACACAGTATTTTTCCCATCGTTCATCAGTAAAAGAGTTAATGAAAACTGTTTAGCAATAGAATATTTTACTAAATATAAATGGGGGGTAACTGGTAAAAAAAGTTGTTTTGCAAAATCCTGGTAAGAAAGCATTTATTCACATCCATATCGTTCAGTTCAGGCAAGACGAACTGGACGACTTCATTCGCATGAAGCATTTTCACTTGTTCATCTAACATACGGCGTTGTCTGTTTTTTTTTTTTGTGTATAGACTGTAGACTCCAGAGTTTCAGAATTTTCGCTTAAACATTTAGTTTACGAGAGGCCAAGTTGAGTGAGTTATCTGCACCACACACCAATTCTTGTACAGGAACATTGTTGAGTATATTAAATTTAGAACAAAGCAGTTTTACTTAGATAAAACATTTCGATAAACATTTAAGCGTGTTGATAGATGTTTTAAATCTTACTGACTTTTAACCTAATTTAATCTGAAAACCTAATTCCGTTGAACGAATTTAAGCAAATAGTTTTACTTAGCGAAAATAATAGTAAACATTAACAATTAATTGATCATGGTGAAATGTGTCATCAGTACCCTTACCTGTCAATACAAAATTCAAGTCTAAAATCGCCAACATTAACTTAATGTGTTCTGTACTTTCAAATGCGCCATACATGTGGCATATTTTCACCTTCACCAACACACAGCGAAAATCAGACCAGACAATTGCATAAAAAATTGCACTAAAATAGAGCCAAAAACACGCAACACACTTATACACACACACACACGCGCGCAAACATGCACAAAACAAATCCAGGGCAACTCTCCTTCAGCTTACTTTTCTCTGCGGTGCGTTGAAGTTAAAGAAATGTCAGCCGAGAGGGTAAACCGGTTCCACAACATGCGGTCAGTCTTCAGAAGTGCCTTTTTTTCCTTCTGCTTGCTTGCATTCTCGATCATCCGCAGCGATCAGAACGAAAAGCCATCTGATAGGTTGGATAGTGGGGAGGGAAGGGGAGTGGGAGGGGGGGTTTAGGGAAATGCGACCAGCAAGATGGATAGGTTTTTTTGCGAAACGAAAACGAAATGCCGAAAGAAAAGGAAAAAGTCCAGACACAGCAGCAGGCCATGGAGAGTGAAATAATCGCCAACAGGGTATAATCTCTCTGCATCTCTACTACGCGCTCATCGGCGCAACAGATAAGGTAGACAAGGGGCAAACGACACGAGGGAGAAAGGGATTTGAATAGAAGATTGGGCAAAAAAGCACGCACACACACACAAACCAAAGTTCCGCGAAGAACAGTGCGGGCCCGAATCGCGCGGAGACAGAAGAAAATGCAAAAATCCTTACGGCAGAGACACGAGAACGTGTGGAAATGGGGCGAAAGCAGGGAGTCTGGTGCGTCTAAGTCGTCCAAAGAGAGCGCTTGTCTGAGGCACGCTGGCCAAGTGTTCCCGCTTTGTTTTTTTTTTTTGCTGTTGCGTTTGGTGCACATCGTGCCGAAAGGAAAGGCGACGATAAAGAAGCAGCAGCAACGAAACAAGAGAATGTGTGACCTTGAAAAGTCGGTGCAAACCGTGAAAGTCTGGTGCTGTGGTGGAGCAGACCAGACCCAACCGTGTGTGGTGTGTGTGTGTGTGTGGTGAAGCGCTCCAACCACCCGTTCCCCACTCTCTTCCTGTTCTTCCACTCTCACTCTACTTTTGGCTTGTGCAACACTCAATCTCACATGTTGCTCGCCCCAAACGGCAGCGTTGCGAAAGGGTAGGGTTTCCTGTCTGCTTCTGATCCCCGCGCACACACACTCGTACGGCTACCGAAGCGAGAGCAGTAAAGAGAAAAGAATGGAAGCAATCGGGTGCAAGTGGGTTGGCTATGATTTTCTTGCCACCGATTTTTGGCTCCCCGTGCACTTTTCCAGCGCTAACTGCCTAAATTGTTCCTTGGTAATGTCGGCGATTTTTTTGTTGTTCGTTTGTTTCTAGAGAGAACTTCACATAAAAACGATCGTTTGCGTACCGCGTGAATCACACATTGATTCCTCACCACTTCGTTTTCCTGACCTTGGTAGCGGTCCAGGCATCCTCTAATCAGCATCCTGTAGCCCACCCGGCGCGTTTAAAGTCGTCCATTCCCGTGATTCATTCGAGCAGATGAGGAGGTATTCTGGCAAACTCGACGATGAGTGCTGTGGCGCGAAAGGATGGAGGACCTACACGTGTTGGTGTGATTGCGTGTATGTGTTTGTGTGTGTAGTTTATGCATCACCTTTCTCGTGCAGCTTACCAGCACTGCATGGCAAGCTCTGCGTCGGCCGACTACGATGTGTTAGTCAAATTAAAACTGTAAGAACAAGGGTTAGCAATCTAAGCAAGCGATGCTGGTGAATGCATCGTGCAAAAAGGGAAATAAAAGGACGGCCATGTAAATGAAGAAGTGTGCTGAAAAAAACGAGCGCAAACGAGAGGGAGATATAGAGAGAGAGTGAGAGCGAGATGAACGTGTGTGTAATGAACGCACATAAACCGGTTAATAGGTTACCGCAGGGTTGACATCCATTCGCCACTACACTTCACTTCCACACTAATCCAATCGCAACCCAAAACCCTGCTTGCTGCTGCCTGTTTGATATGTGTGCGTGTATGGTGCTGTAATACGTGTGTATGGTGGTGTGCTCTCTATGTGTTTGCGAATTGCGCGAATAAATCATCCATACCCCAAAACATAATCATAGAGGAAATCAGCGATTCAGGAGACCGTCAGGTCGGTTCGTGATGGGAATGGCGAAAAAAAAGGCGCACATTAGAACACTCTGCCGCAAGAGTAAAAGCAACGCGACGGTGCTGCCTGTTGCTGGTGGTGGTAGCCTTCGAATGGAAAGTTTTTCCTTTCCCGCTGTTCTGTCTGGGTCTGGGTTGCTCGGGAAACGGGTGCGATGATGTTTGCCCCTTTCTCGGAAGAGGGCCCTCCAGGCAACAGTGGCGAGTGACCTTGAACGATTCTGTTTTGCGAAACTCAGACTTTGGTGGATTTGGACGGTTGAAAGCGCAGTTTTGATTAGGAATCCAAGGCCTTAAAATTTGTACCATTTCCCTCACAAAGCGGTGCATATGCAGCATCCAACACAGTACATTCACCTTAGTGCAAAAAGCGACTTGTTTGCGTAAGGAGTTGGTGGTGCGCGTCCATTCGAATTTCATCAATTATTAATGTGTAAATTATCATAATAGAATGTGCTAATAAGTGATGTGCAGCAGCTGCAAAGAAGCTGCAAAGTTCTTCAGTCGTTTTACTTGATGCAATTCTCGTCCAAATTCTTGTTCTAATTTTTTTAACGGTGTCTTATGATGATATCTAAGAAAACTTGTATAAACTTTTTGCGTTACTTTTACTGTTTAAAAACACAAAAACAGATTTAGCTACACAAAATGCATACACACGGTGGAGTCAAACGTACGGATGAAAAAACCATCGTGCAGGAAGCGGCTCAAGAAGACCGGTGTGGCTTTGCGTGTCTGGAACGAAAATACCGCAGACATTAGGCATCAAGCGTGGAATTGGTTAGCAAGTAGGAAGAATGGGGAAGGAAGGTGGTGGGTGTATCTTAAATTTGGCGCAGTTGGTGAAAAGATCGCGGGGAAGAACACTCTCCGATGCGGCGTGTATTTGTGTATTGTTCGTCTCGCTTCAAAGCATTTCCTCTTCGCCAAGGCTTACAGTGACCTTGGACTTGACTCACGGTACGCTCCGTACAACTGGGTGCTATGTGCGAGTATGCAGCACATACACACGCAAGTAGGTGGGCATTTCGTGCTGATGGACAAATGACTCTACCGAACAGAGTCACGCTGTGTCATGTGTCCTTCTGTGCCTTCCTTCCGGATTGTTTGTACCCTTTCCTTCCGAAGAGCTCCAAATAATGAGAAAAACCTAGAGAGCGTTCTCTATCCTGAAGGCCGTGGTGCGTCATGTTTGGCCAGCAAGCCCTGCCGATGGACGGCTGTAATTAAATGTCCTTTATGGGTAGAGAGCGTGCCATCGATCGACACCGGCACAGTGTGACAGTTTCAGTGACGATCGCACAGGCACGAACGGCATGTGACACTGATTATAGAGTAACTTTCGAATTTACGCACCGAGAGACCGAGAGAACGAGAGAGAGAGAGAGAGAGAGAGAGCAAGAGAGAAGCACACGGACGTGCGTGCGTTACGACACCGACATAACCGCGGCGAAGGACAAGCGTGTCACGAAAGCGAACGCGCGTGCTCCACGCTCCTATGCCCACCGATCGGTGTGTCGCGATCGCAGGATGACGACGACGTCGGTGTGCGTTTGTCAGGTTTCACGGTCACGTCTGCCCAACAGCAAACCACTCGCAAAGCTTTAGGCGAGCGCGCGTTTTCACCAATTTGGCGACGAATGTCCCAAAACAGCACTGTGGGACTGTGCTTTGTGGTGCGGAGGATAAGGGAAAGGAGGTGGAGGAAGTCCCGCGAAACGCGATAAAACCGAACGAATGGAAGGCCAATGCCGCGGGTGTGCAATCCATGACCATGAGTGGAATGTGATTTTGTGTGTGTGACATTCATAAGTCCCAAGACTCACCTCATGTGCAAACTCACCGTCAGTCCATGGCAACGACCCGTCGATCGGTCGCATTTGTCCGGTATCACTCATCACCACCATACGATCGCGTCATTGCATAACATAAGCTAGCTCCACAGGCGTTTGACCTTTGAGTCCTTCGGGATTAGTGAACACATATTCGGTTTTCGAGTGTTCAAATATGGTCATTGCTATGTCCTATGTATCTCAATGGACCTCAGCAACCTCCAAAAATAGTAGACCCCTTTTCTTGTGCGTGTTTGCCTTGTGTCGGTGGCGATACGAGGGCATTGGATTGGCATTGGTACGCGCAATTTGTGGATTCATTGTTTTCCTTTACAATTCGTACATTTGGGGAAGTAGTACGCGTGCGCCTGGCTCGAAGGTGATAAAGCGCGTACAGCGAAATGCAATGGAAGACATGGCCCGTGGCTGCTGCATGGTGCACCAGAGTGGAACAAACATATGTACTACATGTGTACGCAGCAGGTGGTGTGGTGCGTACTACGCGCATTGACTGAAATAGATTTCAATGAGCCAGTGTGCAGGAATCTCTTGAATTGTTCTTTCTGATGGTAGGTGTAGTATAACTGCAACAATGGCAAAAATATGGATTCTCCTCAGAAAAACAAACAGGAAAGGCAGCTTAATTTTATTGCATTTTCGAATATCGAATATACATACACACCTATAAAAATAGTAAATCAGGTGATTTAACCAGAGCGATTCGATGCAAAAAGCTAACGAAGTTTTATTATAATGCAAGCCTTTTAGTGTGATAAATGTTGAGAGAATATAATACATCTTTATCGAACTTCCTGATAGATCCTCAACAGAATACAGGGAACTATCTGACGGATCATCTAACCTGTCTGGAAGTACTGTGATGGTCACAATAATAATTCCTTGACTTTAGTTACTCCTTAGCTAGATAGACCATTTGTTTAATTTTCAATTTGCGCTTTATCCTATTTTATTGTCTCGCATCATCTATAGATCAGAATGGAAAAAATCAGATTTAATTGTCTGTTGTCTATTAAATTGTCAGTGATGTTTCCGTTTAAGCAAAATCTTCAACTAAGCTTTGCTAAAGAGGAAATAGTGAAGTCCATGAATATCTGCACAATATCCTCACATGTTAAAAATGAGATGATCTTATTATTGCAACACGTGATCAACAACAAATAGATAAAAAATATCCCGATTAATCTCTTTCCTTCTTTATAAAAAAGTCTTTGTTACAGATTGATTCTGTTTCTTTGGCTGGCGTAAAATGATGTTTTCTTTCCAAAATCCATCACTAAATCGTCTTTAAATTTAAATTTTATTCATCACCAGTCAAATTGCTCAAAAGTTGCTCGTGAAGTAGCATGTAAAGCCCATGTCCTTTATGCCTCTCTCACATTGCTACTAACGCCTGTTTTTCTTAACCTTCTGTCATATTTGTCCTGGCGATATGTATTTTCATGAAAAGGTCTTTTTCAGACCGGTCTGTTTAGTTTCGTTGATCCCAATTCTGCGATCGTACGATGAATATCATAAAAAAAACTAAGCTTAACGGACCTATACCATGGATCATATATCATGAAATTTCCCAACACCTGTAGCCCATATAAACTATTATTTCCGCTAGCTAACAAATAACTATTTTTGCATGATTTTGTTCACATCACTTTATTAATTGTTGCCAATGTTTTCTTTCCTTCACAGTTAGAATGCTGATGCTGCACTATAGCAAACACGGCGAGTGCATACTCCAGGAAATTGGTGCAGCATTTCGCGGAGAGCATGCGACAGACCTGCTACTCATCTGCGATGGCAAGGAGACTGTGCGAGCACACAAGCTGGTACTGGCTGCGGCCAGTCCACTCATACGGTAAGACAACCCGGACCGGTTCAATGGGCAATGGACGCTAATTATTCTCTTCTACTACAGCATGATTTTAGAAGAGACTCCAATACTGGAGGGCGAAACCACCGTATACTTTCCGGATGTGCAGGTATGTTACTTTCGGCTGCTACTCGACTTCCTGTACTCCGGCCAAGTGTATGTACCCGCGAACGAGGTACACCACCTGCAAGATCTCCTAGCGTTACTACAAATTAAGCCCAGCATATGGAAAAACTCCGATTGCTCCAATGACAGTGGTAAGTGGAGTGAGGCCACACGGCCGGCCGACGATCGACGGCTAATGAAGGCACACTTGATTTTTTTTTTCAGAATCACAAAAGTCAGAGCCCTTGGTGGATATCAACCGGAATGAGGGTATCGGCGCACTGGATCATCGTCGAAGGCGCACGAAAAGCCAGGACCATGCGGGGTCCCGGGACGGCAGTCCGGCCAGCCGTAAGATAAGGGTGAAGCGAGAGCACCATTCTGCGGGCAGCTCGGAGGATGGCGGTGATCGCGAAGATACCGACTACATGGACGAGGTCGAAGAGGCGATCATCAAAAGCAACAACAACCTGCAGCAAATCAACCGACACGATGAGGATGACGGTGGTGGGAGTGCTGCTGGGGGTGGTGGTGGTGGTGGTGGGAGTGGGATCGTGGGCGACGAGGGTGGCAGTACGGCGGGCGAGGCCAGAAGCGAATCGAGTAGCAGCAGAGGAGCCGACGGTACGGTTGAAGCTTCCCGCACATCGACCGTGGACCGAAGAACTCCGTCGGCGCGGCATAGTGGTGGCAGCGCGTGTGATCCCGATCCGGAAGATGATGAAGACTTTGAGCTGGACGTAGAAGATCGCGATATGGTGGACGAAGAGGCGCGTGCTGAGGCTAGCAGTCGAACGCCCAACAGTGCGGGTGGAAGTGATTCACTGCGCAGCCGAAGACGGAGCTCGTCCGACCCGGTCAATCTGTCCATCGTCAAGCAACAGCAGCACCAGGACGGCGATTCGGACGATGCCAATATCGACGTAGAAACGATAGGCAACGCACCGACGAAGGTAAGACGTCGCATTCGGAGGCATCCATTCCATGCATCCTCACACTGACCTTTACGTTTCCCCGTTGCAGAATCTGCTTCCACCACGATACTTGGATCCGTTTCGCACCAAGCGGAAAGCGTACTACATACATTCGGATGCCGAATCCTTGAAACCGCTCGAGCACGAGCTGCTTCACGGTTCACCGGACAACTATGTGGTGACTCCGCACCGGAAGCGGCGGCCCGGATTTCACAACTCACCGGCACAGAATCCACCGTTCGTGCCAAGCTATTTGGAGGACCTGCGAACACGCAAGTGTTTCCTCTCCGCGCCACCGACGTACCTGCCAGGTAAGCCAGCACCAAATGTACTCCAATGTGTCCCTTGTAGCTCAAGGACAAGGACTGTTCATTTGAAGCCAACTCAAACGCACATGCTCGGTGCTGGTCGTTAACAATTATTCTTTTCTACTGTTCGCTTTGCCGTAGATGCCAGACCCGGATCACCTGGTACTCCCCGTCCCACCGACATTGCGGCCCTCGGTACTAACCATTCGTCTGGCAATAACAATAACAACAACAACACGAGTAGCAATAACAACAATCGGATACGTCCGCCCAGCGCAGACAACAAGCTTGCGGTCGCACCGTTCGTGTATCCTTGGTCGTCTGCCGCGCTGGCAGCGTTGCCCGGCGGACCGGCGGATCTGCTGGCCGTTCCGTATCTGCATGCGGCCAGCGCCAACACGGACACCAGCCCTGCCGAGCTGATACAGCAGATGAAAAACTTTGAAAGCAGTCAGGCGGAAGCGGTCCTGAGCGCTCGTTCCGGTGGCAGTGGTGCGTGTGGCGGAAGTGGTGGCAGTGCCGCCAGCAGCCTGGCAGGTTCCGGCTCCGGTTCGGCGGCCAGTGGTGGTGGTGGTGGTGGTGGAGCGGCGACGGGTGGTGGGGGAGGCTTAAGCAGTGGCAACACCCCGGTACGCGAATATCGATGCGAGTACTGTGGCAAACAGTTCGGCATGTCCTGGAACCTGAAGACGCATCTGCGTGTCCACACCGGGGAGAAACCGTTCGCATGTCGGTTGTGCGTGGCCATGTTCAAGCAGAAGGCCCATCTGCTGAAACATCTCTGCTCGGTGCACCGGAACATCATCAATTCGCCGGAAGCGGGTGGCAGGTACACCTGTTGCTTCTGCACACTGTACTTCGAGACGCTGCAGGAGCTGGTGCGCCACCTGTCCGGGCATCACAACAACCTGCTGCTAAGCAAAAATCTCCACGAATGATACGCAATGCCCCCGGTGGTGATGGCACTGCCGCCGACCGATCGGGCCGATCTGCGACACGCGAACGATCGGCCGTTGCCGGTCGAGTACGAGCAGAGCTACCTGAGACGTTACTTTCAACGCCACCATCGGTTCGAGCTGTATGCGTCCCTGTAATCCTGTGGCCCAAACTTCTGGTTCTGGGCAGGGTAGGGATGATCCGGCCATCCCACTTGCGGAAAGGTAATGATGCTAAGAAAGCACAAGCGGGACAGCAAAGGGTAGGGAAGAGATGCCTCCCTTATTCCCCCTGTCTCATTCGTTCACACACTTACACACACTTACACACAATCATAAATACTCCGTCAATTCATTCCACTAAAGGTAGCAACAGTGTGTTAGTGAGCAGTGTAGGCGCAGTAATGGAAAACTCGCTCCAAACACACGGACGGTCACTGCAACAGTGGTTTTTTTGAGTTTTGCCTTGATTTTCCTCAGGAAGATTGAACATTACAAAACTCGAAATCGATCAGTTGGCCACCGTTACGTCGTGTGAGGAGTTGTCTCTTAGTATCCAGCTGTTGGTGTCGTCGTGTTGGTGTACTTCCAATTCGTTCCGTTCATTGTCCGTTGTGATTGTTACACACAAAAAAGCAGCTGCAGCTAAGTAGAGATTAGGCGACCCCCAGGTTGGTCGATTCCTACATTCGCTGTTTCGGGATACTAGTGTATACGCTTGGAGTAGGCTTGATGGAAGCAGTGAACGCAGTTATGTAGTTAGAACAACCGTTTCGGAGACTTTGATCGTTAGGACGTAAACATGTAAACTTTGCATACTCACCACTCACCCGGTGCGTGTGCTGCGTGCCAACATATTTTCCCATATTTCATATACTATTCTCACATCAAAATATCCGTACCATCCACTTTAATGTGTGTGTGTGTGT
>KZ062734.1:92845-104815 GCA_002091835.1 Anopheles maculatus
GGGGGGGGGTTGCGCCAGCTGGAATTACCTCTTCGGCGAGGCCCCTCTAACCGGCGAGGCCCCCCTTTCGCTTTTCATCACCATTTTTATAACTTATACTTCTTACCGGGGGGGGGTTGCGCCAGCTGGAATTACCTCTTCGGCGAGGCCCCTCTAACCGGCGAGGCCCCCCTTTCGCTTTTCATCACCATTTTTATAACTTATACTTCTTACCAAGGCATCTCTTTAAGTACTACCATTGTTTACAAACAGACGTACGGTGCTGACAGAAGCGTTTAGTCTAGACGGATAATCCGGCCCAACCGGTTGATCGAGCACACGATGTAGTGTAATAAAGAGGTGTAATGGAATGGCTGGGGGCGGCCCGGTGGTTTATCCGAATCCGGCGCCAGTCTTCACACGGCAGGACCGGGGTTCGAATCCCGGCGGACCGCCTCCCCGTACGCAGGAATGACTATTCAGCTACGGGTAAAAAAACAAGTCACAGAATGTTTAATATGTTTAATGTTTAATATATTATTTATTAACGGACTTTCAGATAGCCCACTTAATATCGTTAACATATTACAATTATTTACTCCGAACGCCTCGTTCTCATAGCTCGCTCATGGAGAATATCCGCCGCTGACAAACCAGGCTCAAACTCCTCGCTGGCTGCATTGAGCGATCGGAACATCTGAACCAGGGAATTACGAGAACCAAAAATAGTTCGGGGTTCCGTGATTGCCAGAAATGCGCGGGATCGGAGCGCCCTGGCAGGGACATATAGTGATACCGACGACAGGAGCGTTGGGCAATCGATTAAGCCATTAAGGAGTCCAGTGATGAAGGTTAAACCTTTTGTAAGCGGTCGCCGAGTGAGGGTAGCCCGAGAAGTAAGCACCTAGTTTCGTAAGCAATAGGATGAACCCATGCGCGAAGTGCGAATCGAGTGGCCCTACGTTGGATCGATTCGAGTCGCGCCAAAGCACTCGATGATGTTGGCCACCATACTATACAGCCATACTCCAACAGCGATCGGATCAATGAGCAGTACAGTGTCTTAGTACACAAAGGGTCTCGAAGTTCGCGCGTTATGCTTATGACTAGTCCTAGTAGTTGACTGCACCTCCCGACGATATGGTCTAGTTGACAATCGAATGTCAGTCTTGAATCGATGAGCAGTCCTAGGTCCTTTACACAGTTCTTTCTCTCGAGCGTGTGACCGTTGAGCACATAGCTGTAATAATAAGGGGCTCGTGAGCGACTGAAGGTGATGGCTACACATTTTTCGACGCAGAGGGTTAAACCATTTCGCTTGCACCAAGAATCGAGTTCTTGCAGTGAGTTCTGTAGATGTGCATGATCGGGTGGCTCTCGAATTGTATGGAAGATTTTCGCATCATCCGCATACATTAGCAGGTTCTCTTCCGGAAGCACCGTGGCTAGATCGTTTATGTACAGCGTGAATAGAAGGGGCCCGAGGTTACTGCCCTGAGGAACGCCGGACGTAGCTCGGAGAGATCTGGAAAGGTGCGTGCCCAGTCTCACCGAATACTTACGATCGATCAGGTATGAGCACAACCAATTCACCAAGGGCCCAGGAACTCCTAGCCTATCCAATTTGGCGAGTAAGATTGTGTGCGACACACTATCGAAGGCCGCTTTTATGTCGGTGTAGACGGCATCAACCTGCAGACCAGCATCAACAGCTTTGAAACAGTTGCTCACAAACTGCACTAGATTAGTCGTGGTGGACCTTTTTGGTACAAAACCGTGCTGGTTGAAGCAGATATAATTTTTAGCAGAGGCTAGGAGAGGGTCGTACACTAGCAATTCGAAGACCTTCGCAGGCGCGCACAGAGAAGTTATTCCACGGTAATTTGACGCCTCATTCTTGCATCCTTTTTTGTGAATGGGTGTTAGCCATGAAACCTTCCAGGAGGTCGGAAAGATTCATGTGCGAAGCGATTCCGTGAAAATCTTTGCCAATACTGGAGCAACCGATGCTGCGCATTTTTTTAATATGATCGCTGGGATACCATCGGGGCCCGACGAGTAGGAAGTCTTGAGGCGGCCAATGGCATGGGCGACAGTCACAGAGCTAATGGACGGTAGTATCGAACAAAGGGCATCGACGGGAGTGTTGATAAGTGCAGCAGAAACTGAATCCGGACCAGGACTGTCGTGAACAAACCCATCTTTAAAACGCGTAGCGAATAACTCGCACATATCAGGAAGCGTGGAGGCGCAGTTACCATTATATCGAATAGTCCCAGGATAGCCAGATGATTTGCGTTTAACATTAAACATTAAACATTAAACATAAGCAACATTCTATTTTGTTGATTAAATAATTAATGTAGTTGCTCATATAACATTCGAGTGTTAAACAGTTGATTTTGAATTGTAAGGAAAATAACCTCCCGCTTAACGACTGAGCTTCGTCAAGAGAGGTTTGACTTTGTTCGGTTTTGGGTCGTAGAATATGCTGTAGAAAGAAGGGAACCTCGGCAACGCAAGGTGTAGACACTTGCATCAATAAACCATTCAAGGCTCTGACAACGACGTTAGCAGCGAAATGCTAAGGCGTCATTTTTCAAGGGAAGCAAGTCTGCCGCGGAGTCTACAAACTCCTGCGATCCAGAAGATCCGGTGGTCCTCTACAGGCACGAAACACGGGACTATGTTGACGGATACCGCAATGGAGGTTGCTCGTAAACGTTACTGAGTCGGTCATTCGGTACGGAGCACCGGTCTAGGCCAAAACCACGGATCTACAATTGTGCCGGCGAAAGCTGGCGTAGGTTCCGCGTCCGCGAGAAGGTGGAACTACTCTCTAAACTGTCACCATATCAATTGATCGTGCAAATGGCTTAAAAATTATATCCGAGGCGCCTGGCGGACGCCGGTAGGGCGTATATCTGGCGAAAAGCGTGGCAACGTGAGCGCGTGATTTCTGAGGTGCACCTACGGATGGGTATGAAATCTGTGGCCCAGACTGTCTGTGGAGAGCTTGTCTACGGGAAGGAACCACACCGGAAGTTTCACCAGGCAGGTAACGAAGTCGGTAGCAATCCCTGGCGATTTCGAGCGTAGACGCCAGAGAGGAAAGGAGATGCAGCGGTCAAGACGATGACCGATGAGACAACCCAGAGATGAGTTGAAGGTGGAGGCGCCACCTTCTGCAACACTACCACCACTATGAATATAGTTAAGCCAGGGCTATCATCGAGAGATGCCAGCTACTTGATTTGTGATAAAAATCTTTGAAGCGGCTCTATAAAATAGAATCATGGGTTTGAAGACCGCGGCGATAACAAATTAATGTATTAATACAGAATATGATGATTTTATTGATCAAATTTTGTAGAATTTAGATTGTTTTACTTACTTACCTGCTGCTACAACGCGCGGTCTTGATCTGCTGTAATAATCCTCGAGACAACTCACGAACTAGCGCCGTCATCTGCCAATCCAATGTCCCTGCCGTTTCAACGTCATCACTCCATCTCAGTACTTCTTACCGGCTCCAGGCACACAACAACTTCTTTACAGACTGAATCGTCCGGTGTCATTCTCATGGCATGCTCAACCCACCTAGCGAGTCTGGCGAGTCTAATTTGCTGCACGATGGTGAGGTCACCGTAAATCTCGTAGAGCTAGGCATTGTAGCGACTCCTCCATACATACGGAGCCAAAAATCCTTCTGAACATCTTCCTCTCGAACGCAACCAAGAGGTGTTCGTCAGTTTTGGACAGAATCCATGCCTCAGAGGTGTATGTCAGTACTGGAACTATAAAAATTCTATACAGTCTCAACCTCGTCCGTCCCAGCGGCAGATATTTTGAGTGGAGAAGTCTCCTCAGGCTGTAGTATGACCGGTTGGCAACCAGCACCCTTGCGCTGGTGTCAACGACTATGTTGATGTCGGTCACCAATTTGCACAACATATCCGCGTAATTCAGTGGTTGTTAGCAGGGTCACTGGTGGTGCCATCATTATTTTGGTTTTTGTCTCGTAAAGTGCCAACCCGAGGTTCGGTGCCGCATGCTCGATCATTTGATAAGCTTCTGCTACATAGGAGGTATGTCATCAGCGTATCCCAAGATCTGGATTGCCTGGTCCCCGAAATTTTCTACAACTTATTAGTCTTGGATGGACCTCTCTAGCACAAGATTGAAGAGGAGCCAAGGGTCCTGAGAGTTTTTCATCCACTCTCACCTGGCATGCGATACTGGTCATTGTCATTCTTACAAGCCTGTTAAGCTTGGCCGCGATTCCAAATGAGCTCTATGCGTCATACAGTTTAATGTCATCTTCTCCAAGATTTGTTGCATAGTGAAGATCTGGTCAGTGGTTTTCCGTTTAAGAATCCTCTTTGGTATTATCCAACTATCTCTTCGGCGAATGCAACAAGTCGATCTTATAGTATTACCGCAATAGATCACCCAGTAGTTGCTGCACTCTAGGCCTAACTTACTTCTTCTATATGGAATAGATGATACCAAGATTCCAATCGCAAGGCATCAATTCGCTATCCCATACATCACTAATAATTGGATGAATTTTGTTTAACATTCCATTAATAAATGATAAAACAAACCCGTAGTTTCCCACTTACAGTGATGTTAGATCGCAAATCGTTCAATTTAAGTTCCATGATTCAAGAACCTTTTATTGAGTACCTTCATTCTTCAATACATTCGTCTGCACGGTTCCGTGACGAGTCGCGAGTGTGTCGGGTGTGCAATCTACTTGTAATATATATATATATATATATGGACATCCTTCCTTCAATCGAACAATGTTGCGTGATGGTTCTGCTTTTGTTTGCGGTAAAACACACGGAAGTAAAGATAATATTTATATACTTCAATTGATCATTCGTTTCTTCCACTGACATTCGCACACAAACATACATACATATACATACACATGGTTTTGCCTTCATCTCATTGCTGTTTGCTTTATGTATTTTTACGATTCAAATATAATGTATGTAATTATTTACGAGTGTTATAACCATCCTGTTTTCTTTTTTTTTTGTTGCTTCTTTTTGTTAATGACCTTCCTACCATTCTATCTGCTTCGCTCCATGTTATCTGCCAGCTACTGGTATGGCCACCCTAAACCTTGCTTTTTCCCCTTTTTCCGTTCTAATGCTACCGTTTAATTCCACTTAAAGTTGTAAACCTTAAAGATTGTAGTTGTGTTTCGCCATTTCATAATTATCTTCATTCACATTTGCTCCATATATTTTACTTTAACAACTATGTATTGTCCTTTAAGATGATATTTCAAAGTATTTTAGTATTGTTTGACTTCGTTTCGATTTGATCTAGGAGTGCCACCGATCCGAATTTGAAACAGCTCCAATCATGCTCCGATCATTCTTGCGTTCTAATGGATTGCAGTGTGTTGGAGGAGCGAGCTAAATGATGTACCATTTAAAACCATTAACAATGCACTACAAAAAAATGTTACCTTTTTAAAATCGTATTGCACAAGTAAAACCGACATAAGGAAACTGATTCATATATAGATCATTCCAACATCACGACATTGGAAGGCATGTAATTATTTTTGTAATTCCAGTTCTCTGTACTGAATGTCTTCATAATGTAACAAAGCACCTACATATATACTGAGTTTCTCAGCTAACTGACTCAAAGAAAACTGATCTTTGTAACAAAACACACCCCGCACAGGGAGTGCAGCCATTACTTTGTATGTGTAGAGCTTCGCTATTGTTTTATAGTGGTTTGATTCATTTGTAATTTGAAGGTGCTTGATTTGAGTCCTACGGAAACAGTTACCATTATCGGAGTTTAGGGGGGAGGGCGCTTCTACTAGGCTCGGTACTCGTACATTTAGTTCCATTACCGGGTCAGTTCCATGTAATTGCACACAATTTCCGCATTTGTTATGTATTACTACTATACCACTCTCTCTCCCTTTCTCTCTTTCACACACATTCGCTGGCTACACGTAACGAATATTTTGCATTAGTGTAAACTGTTGTTTTGTGCATGATTTGGGTTTGTTGGTTTGTTGCGTGAAGAGGTTAATTCTTCTCTTGGTTGCATCGTGTACTGACCTCGTGTGCTGTTTCCACCCCATGCACAAAAGCACATCGAAGTGTCGGTGTGAATCTCTCCCAGGTGCTTGTTAGTGTGTGTATTCGTGAGTCCTTCCAAAATGTGTTGCCACATCTTCATTGTTGTGCGCCGGTGATGTTTATTATGTACACAAAATATTATCGTGTCTATTTTGTGTGCGTCGTTTTGCACATCTGTGAGTGTGTGTGTGTGTGTGTGAGTGAGTAAAGAAGATCAGATCTGAATAACATGTCCTAATGCAGCAAAAACTGATTGTACTGATGAATAGCTTTTTTTGTTTGTTTGTTTGTTTGCAGCATCGACGTTTGCAGTGGTGCCACCTTTCTTACGCACACCATCGTGTTCATTGGGCATGATTTCTAAGGAACATTGAAATTAAAACAGTGGAAAATTACACAAGAACCACGTTTAACAACGATTACGAAGCTTACAAAGCTAGAAGATATGAGAAAAGAGAGGGAGAGTGGAGAGTCTTTGTTTAAGGTGTCCCTTCCCTTTGAAACACGCGTTCGCGAACAGTGTGCCACGAATAAGAATTGATAACCCTACCTATATCTGCACACTTTTGCCAATCAGCAAGTTAATATTTTACTTCATTCTGATCTTCGTAAGCGTTTGGACATGTAGAGTTTTTGTTGTTTGTAAATACATATATGTATATATATATAGAGTTCTGTTATAGTTCCCATCACATCATTCACCATCACGCCCGCAACAATATATATCTATGTATATGCCGATGGACACATTCGCCCTTTCCTGGCCATCGAATCAATGCATCTCTGTGCATGATGCGCCGGGGACCGACCCACATCCTCGTCGTCGTCGTTACCTCTGTGGTGGTGGTGGTGGTGGTTATCGTGTATAGACTCTAGTTCGTGCTTCGAAGGGGTAAATATCTTTGGTTGTATATACTTTAATGTCAAATATCATTGCACTAATATTAGTTCAAGGAGGATTCATAGGCTTCTGATAGTTCGGTGTACGTTAGTAAATAAATGTTTCAGAACTTTTCGGGCACTAGTCACACGTCTTTTTGCTGCTTGTTCAGTATATCCCGTACATCGTTCCTGTTTCGCTTCATTTCCTTTTCCTTCCCACAGTCCCTTTTGCTCGCAATTTCCCCCTTTTCCAGTGAGATGCTCTTTCGCAGAGAATTAAATTTTAACGAACCAAACCAACATAAAACAACACTATCGTACCGATGATCGTATTGTGTGTTGCAGCCAACCAACCAACCAACCAACAACAACCAAAACTGAAACCAAATTCGATTGAAAACAAAACTATAATGAACATTACTAAAGCACCTATCGATTAAAGCTGATGAATGTTCTTTCGGACGCCCTCCTTGTTCTGTCCAATGCTGTGTCTGTGCTGTAGTTTTCGAATAATGGGTACCGCGAGGAACCAAAGTAAAACAAAAACCAACGAAAAACAAAACAAAAATGCAGATTGTTTTAACATGTTCATTTTATCATTACTAATGACTCTGAGCGATTATGCTAAAGTAGGATGCTAAAAGTAAAAACATACAAATCGTACCATCTGTACAAATAATACTCTAAGCCGGTATCACCTTAACTTATTAATTCGCTTATCAATATAAAACATTAGCGCAACACATTGGCATCGACCAGGAATACGGTGTCCTATCCCATCCATCCATCCAGCAGCAAACAACAGCAAACTTTGCTAACTAAAACAATCGAGTGCCAATTACTGCCAAAGCTAATACAAATAGTGAACTGTGTGTGTTTGTTCTTTGCTAGCGTTTGTAATAGAAGCTCTTGTACGACTCAAAACTCTGCATTTGAGCAACGTTATGGTGGCAGTTTGGTCGCCATTTTGTTTGCGGACAATTGTTTTACTGAACCATCAGCTGAAACCACCACTACGGAAACAGTTACCATTATCGGAGTTTAGGGGGGCGGGCGCTTCTACTTGGTTCGGTACTCGTACATTTAGTTCCATTACCGGGTCAGTTCCATGTAATTGCACACAATTTCCGCATTTGTTATATATTACTACTATACCACTCTCTCTCTCTCTCTCTTTCACACACATTCGCTGGCTACACGTAACGAATATTTTGCATTAGTGTAAACTGTTGTTTTGTGCATGATTTGGGTTTGTTGGTTTGTTGCGTGAAGAGGTTAATTCTTCTCTTGGTTGCATCGTGTACTGACCTCGTGTGCTGTTTCCACCCCATGCACAAAAGCACATCGAAGTGTCGGTGTGAATCTCTCCCAGGTGCTTGTTAGTGTGTGTATTCGTGAGTCCTTCCAAAATGTGTTGCCACATCTTCATTGTTGTGCGCCGGTGATGTTCATTATGTACACAAAATATTATCGTGTCTATTTTGTGTGCGTCGTTTTGCACATCTGTGAGTGTGTGTGTGTGTGTGTGAGTGAGTAAAGAAGATCAGATCTGAATAACATGTCCTAATGCAGCAAAAACTGATTGTACTGATGAATAGCTTTTTTTGTTTGTTTGTTTGTTTGCAGCATCGACGTTTGCAGTGGTGCCACCTTTCTTACGCACACCACACCGTGTTTATTGGGCATGATTTCTAAGGAACATTAAAATTAAAACAGTGGAAAATTACACAAGAACCACGTTTAACAACGATTACGAAGCTTACAAAGCTAGAAGATATGAGAAAAGAGAGGGAGAGTGGAGAGTCTTTGTTTAAGGTGTCCCTTCCCTTTGAAACACGCGTTCGCGAACAGTGTGCCACGAATAAGAATTGATAACCCTACCTATATCTGCACACTTTTGCCAATCAGCAAGATAATATTTTACTTCATTCTGATCTTCGTAAGCGTTTGGACATGTAGAGTTTTTGTTGTTTGTAAATACATATATGTATATATATATATAGAGTTCTGTTATAGTTCCCATCACATCATTCACCATCACGCCCGCAACAATATATATCTATGTATATGCCGATGGACACATTCGCCCTTTCCTGGCCATCGAATCAATGCATCTCTGTGCATGATGCGCCGGGGACCGACCCACATCCTCGTCGTCGTCGTTACCTCTGTGGTGGTGGTGGTGGTGGTTATCGTGTATAGACTCTAGTTCGTGCTTCGAAGGGGTAAATATCTTTGGTTGTATATACTTTAATGTCAAATATCATTGCACTAATATTAGTTCAAGGAGGATTCATAGGCTTCTGATAGTTCGGTGTACGTTAGTAAATAAATGTTTCAGAACTTTTCGGGCACTAGTCACACGTCTTTTTGCTGCTTGTTCAGTATATCCCGTACATCGTTCCTGTTTCGCTTCATTTCCTTTTCCTTCCCACAGTCCCTTTTGCTCGCAATTTCCCCCTTTTCCAGTGAGATGCTCTTTCGCAGAGAATTAAATTTTAACGAACCAAACCAACATAAAACAACACTACCGTACCGATGATCGCATTGTGTGTTGCAGCCAACCAACCAACCAACCAACAACAGCCAAAACAGAAACCAAATTCGATTGAAAACAAAACTATAATGAACATTACTAAAGCACCTATCGATTAAAGCTGATGAATGTTCTTTCGGACGCCCTCCTTGTTCTGTCCAATTCGTGCTGTAGTTTTCGAATAATGGGTACCGTGAGGAACCAAAGTAAAACAAAAACCAACGAAAAACAAAACAAAAATGCAGATTGTTTTAACATGTTCATTTTATCATTACTAATGACTCTGAGCGATTATGCTAAAGTAGGATGCTAAAAGTAAAAACATACAAATCGTACCATCTGTACAAATAATACTCTAAGCCGGTATCACCTTAACTTATTAATTCGCTTATCAATATAAAACATTAGCGCAACACATTGGCATCGACCAGGAATACGGTGTCCTATCCCATCCATCCATCCAGCAGCAAACAACAGCAAACTTTGCTAACTAAAACAATCGAGTGCCAATTACTGCCAAAGCTAATACAGATAGTGAACTGTGTGTGTTTGTTCTTTGCCAGCGTTTGTAATAGAAGCTCTTGTACGACTCAAAATTCTGCATTTGAGCAACGTTATGGTGGCAGTTTGGTCGCCATTTTGTTTGCGGACAATTGTTTTACTGAACCATCAGCTGAAACCACCAACTGCTAAACGACAGTCATTGGGGAACTGCTGGAAAAAATGTACAGACAAACCTAAGCTGAGCGTATACAATAGTTAAATATCTGTACGTAATGATTACATACTTTCGATCTACCAACAGAACAGTATCGATACACTTATTATTGTTAGAGCGCATGCAGTTATATCTCGCCGCAAAAAAGGAAATGATTCATGTTAAATTAGCCTATTAAACAGCAATAAACAATCAAACAAACAATCACAGCTGTCTGCGCGCTTCATTGCTATTGCTTACTAACGCCAATAATACGAAACCTACGTTTCATTCCGTTCCATCACGCTACTTGCTAAATAAGAGAGCGTCTCTAGTAACGTAACATTATTTCACATGCATTACTTAAAACTCAACGTACCATACCGCTCAACATAACATGATGATGACCCTGCCAGCGTGGTGGTGATGTTAAAATATCAACAAAGCGCTCGTTTTTAGAAACGATACTTCAAACTGCGATACTCGAACAAAAAAGTATAACGGCAACATGATGACAGTAAACCGTGCAGCTGTGTCATACAAACATAACTTTGTCTTAATAATCTCATAACGTTTCCATTCAATGCATTCTCGCTATTCCCTTTTTCCCTCAACATTATGGCAAATGTGGATGTTTTAACTATAAATACAGTAACTTCCTACCAACCAATCAATCAATTGCTCCTATCGCATCACATGCCGTGCATGCGTGCATATCTGGCCTCTTACCAGATAGACGTTAATCTTTGAAACTGGGATACTTTACCCTTGTGAAACACAAAAAAAACATATTTTCTACTTCACTACGACGTCCACTGTAGGAGAACGTTAGATGGATTAACGCGAACCGATCGGTGAAAGTAAACATCCGTACGACAATCAGTTTTGTTCCGTTCCGTTTGCAGTTTAAAAGTTGTGGTTTTGTTAAATAAAATTCTGGTTCGATTAAAACTTTGCACCCCCTAGTACGTTCGAATCATAACGTTCATCATCATAATTGACCTACACGTTTCCCAACCCTTCCTTCCTCTCACGCACGGGCCGGGAGAAGATGCGCGCGCTGTTTTGCGTTTACTAGTTGTTATTTGTTTGTTTGTTTTTTCGTAAGTTCGTAACATACTATGTTTGAGTAATCATAACCTTAACACGCATGCCGTTTTGCTGGATGCTGTTTAATTGCTGGGCAGTGGCACGGTAACCTGTACATAAGACTGGGGGAAGTATCCGTTCCTTCCGTTCAGACTGCCCTCAAACCAATTTTCATCCACACGCTGAATGAGTGTAATGACATCATTTTCCTGAAATTTGCACAATTGTAAGTCATTAATTAGGTATGCGCATAGAAGAGTGTACAGAACAAACCATCAGGATCGGGCCTTACCTTGAAACCCAGTTCACCAGGGTTTTCTGGCTCAAAGTCATACAGCGCTGTGCAGCACGGTTGAGTGGGCTTTGTTGGCATTGGTGTTCTTGCAGGAGAGCGCATCGGTGATGGCAATGGTGATGCTAATAAACGTAACAAGCAACGTAAAATAAACAGACAAACATTTGTTAAATATTTTGTTACAATAGAAACCAGTTTTTTGCTTTGTTTTTGGTACTACTACATTACGCTTAATTAAAGCATTATACTGTGCATTTTTCTTTTTAGGATTTGAATTTTCTTATGAAATTCAACGGATTTGCTTCATTGGTACCGTATGTTAATGGTTGATGCTTAATCTTTCAAAATACGAAACCAAACGGACACGACG
>KZ062735.1:14764-57239 GCA_002091835.1 Anopheles maculatus
CTAGCCTTGTTTTACATCTGTGCTTGATTTGTATTCGATGTTTGCAGCCGATCGCTTGTAGATATCGGTATTACCCGTGATGGCACTGCTATTGATCAGCCATTCTGATCATACACATGCACAATATAGCGCAAAGCAACACCACACACTCACGACGTAATGGTGTGAACTTCTCACACGCTGGCAAAAAGACGATGAAACCAAACTCTGCACGCGACGCGCGTAGCCTACTGTGTGTGATCCGAAGCCCGCAACCGTTGTTAGGCGAATGTGGTTTTCCTCCACAAAAACACACGCTCAACGTGCGCAGATGCTGTCCGCTTACGTTCGCACACAAGCGCGACACCCATACATAAGCTGTGGCTTACCACCGGAGGGGTGGGGAGGTTTTTTATGATTCATGCATACTGTGCCTACGCATACACACGCACTGGCACGAATCCCACCGCACGCCGGATAAAAACAAACCCCAAGAAGCATGAGTGTGCCGGTTCCATGCGGTGCAATGCGTTACAACACTGTTATCGAGCGGATCTGCCGACTACATCCGGATGGTGGTAGTGGTGGTGGTGATGGGTTAAGGGGTGAGTTTATCCGGTCGTTACGAACTCTTCACTGTGGCCACCAGTTGCGATGTTGGTAAGCGGTACATGTTCATTCGTATATGTGTGTGCGGTTTCGGTATGTTTGTGTGGGGGAGACTGCTTCGTTCTGTACAGTAAACGGGTGACGTTTTTTTATGCGATCTTCACGCCTGGCCCAACATTGCCAATCCGTGACGTGACGATGTAACGTGCGTACAGGAAAGAAATGTATGTGCGTTGACCGAGATTTGGTCGTCAAAACCGATCAATAAAGGGGTGGGGGGAAAGGTAACCTAGTGGGAGTGAGAGAAACATTCAACGACCTTCACTGCGCCGCCCCATGTGTTTGAAGAGATGGTTGGATCTTTTTTTTCTCGATTAGCTGTGAGTAAACACCGGTGTAGCTTTAGATAGTGTAGAAACATCTCCTAAACATGTCGAATATAGAACGCATGCTTAACGAAATATCCATATGTTTAACAATCAAACTGATCGTTTTTTTTTTTGCGATTACCGCATTCTAAATCATAAGAGAACATTGGAACTATTTGTCTGCGCAAAACTGCGCAAGATGAGCTCTTACAAATGGCTCTTACACAGCAGTACTCAACTAGATCTTTCGAAAAACCTCCAACTTCTGGGAGGTAGAAAACGAATGGTACATCACTGGGGTTACGTCCTTACAGGAAGTCTCATCGTGGAGACGTTGGACTGACAAGGAAAATGGAGCCATGCTGATGGCTTTCTAAACTCAGGACATTCGTTCTTCTTCTTTGTTGGCCTAACGACCACTTAGGTCAAGCCTGCCATTTCTGGCTTACTAGACTAATTGATACCGCATAGTTGGTTAGTCAATCCTCACTATGGGGGGAAAGCCCAGATGAGACTTGAACTGGACATTCGTATAAACGGTGAATATTGTTGTACAAAACTCGCGGTTCGTCGAGTCGTAACCGACCATGTGAAAGTTACTGCATGGTTCATGTGCAAAAAAAACACTCATTTTTAACGTTAAGCTCGATCGAACCACTCTCGACTGATGGACGCATCATCTGCAGGACGTTCGGACGATGCTCTATAAAATCATTATGTACCCAAAAGGAAATGGTAACCAACCGACTGAGCACATAATAAGCCTGTACCCAACAGGCTTTCTTAGGTTAGGGCTACACGATCACGATTCTTTTTCCTACACATCTCTTTCTACAACGCAACAGTTGCGGTTACGGTAAAATCCATCCGAGTTAAATGAGTTAAAAAACCTGCCAAGTTTTTGGTTACAACTTCTACAAGAGTTTTAAAAATGTTTTTGAATTGGGGATTTACGTTGTAGATGTTTATATCTTAGAACAAATGTTTTATTCACAACCAAAGTCTCAACCACATAATTATATCTTTCTCAAACAAGTTAAGTTCAATAGCAGACTCTAGCGTTCGTCCAAGAGATCCAAATATGGAGCCTGCAGTCCTGGATCTTCCTGGATCTAACACTGTACATTCTCTTTCACTATTCAAATCAAATTAGACGGCCTCGTTTTGATATTCAAGGTTTGGCTAAGCAGCGTAGGACGGAGGAGAACACACCAGACTAAGCAACCTTGCGCGTAAAGTACGGTACCATTGCCAAGGGAACCGGATAGTTTCGTAACCATTTCGGGCCGGTGTGCTGCTCGCCCGAGTTACCATCTGTCCAGGAACCACGTGGCAGGTAAATGTCACGTGCGCGAGCATTCTCCACAATAACCGGTGCAGCGATGATGTCGTCACCCAGTAAATATTCTACACAGGAAGAGAATAATAGCGTTACAGTGTGTTCGAGAGGCGAGTGGATCGATACCACACTTACGATCGTAAATCTGTTGGGCAGTAACGTCGCTCGGATCGATCCACCAGAGCGGTGGGTTTACCGGTAACCCGTGCGAAACGGCCGCTGCAAACCGCTCCATGATGGCCGGTGCCATCCGCCGATGTAGCTCGGTCATGGCAAGGGCAATGGTGACCGTTTCGCGGTCAAAGTCCCACGGTACGAACGAGTACTGTATGCTCGGCATGAACACGTTCGCCTGCAGCCACCGGATGAACATTTCCTTCGACGGTGGACTGTCGTCGTACCCATTGCCACCGACCATATCGGGCAGCACCAGCGGATAGCCGACCATGTTCAGCTGCAGCAGTGTGGTGATGAGCGTCGGCAATCCATTGTTCCAGCCCCAGTTCGAGTCTTTGTCGATCATGCGCACAAACACGGGCAGATCTTGCGTGCCGAGGGCCGATCGTACCTCGACCAAATCACCGAACTGTGCCACCGTGCGCAGATAGTCACCGACGATCTGACTTGGACGATGGCCTGCCGGCCCATTCAGTAGCGGGTCCGGTGGTGTCCAACTGCTCTCACCAGCGTCAAACTTGAAGCTATCGATGCCGGATTCGTCCAGAATGGCCTGCAACCGACTCGCAAACCATGCGCGAACTTCCGCCTTCGTGAAGTCGACGTACGCCGCATCACCACGCACAGAGTTCCACCACTCGGTATCGGTGTTTCCGCTGTGGTCAGCAACCAGATAACCGCGCCTGTGAGCCTCAGAATACCACGGTTCGCAGCCCTTGTTGATGAACGGGTGAATCCACAAGGTGGTCCGTGCGAAACCGAGCTGCCGGATCGTGGTTATTGTGTTGCGAATGTCCGGGAACTTGGTGCGATTAAAGGTGAGCGCTCCATAGCACCACTCCCAATCGTCGTCCAGCTCGTACTGACCGCCGAACCCGTTGGAAATGATCTCACTGGCAAACTGTCGCACCACCTCATCGTTTATGTCACGCTTGTAACGGGCCCACGTTGACCAAATCGGTTCCGTTACCATCGATTCAGCCGGATGGCCCGTCGGTTTACCCAGGATGCGTCCAACGGCAGCCATGTGTGCCGCACGCGCATCCGCGTCCACACCGATCGTGTACTGCACGTTGTAACTTGCTTCGTACCTATCGTACGGCAGGACTGCACGACTCTCCAGACACAGGAAACCTGGCTGGCCATAGTTTTGATCGACGAACAGCGGTGCCCATGGATCCACGTACAGGAACGAACCAAGTGCGTTTAGCCAGTAACGGTCCCCGACAGCACTATTGTCCGCCTCCTTCGAGAGCATACTGTAGCGATTGAAGCGCAACTTCTGTACCGGCCAGTATTGATGCTTTTGCTGCGGTCCACCGTACCAGTTCGTGCTGAGCAGGTTGACACAATCCACGATCGTAACGTTCCGAGGTACGCCATTTCGTACCACGGAAAATTGCGAATAATTCGCGTCATCTACCTCTTTCGCGAGTTCCAACACTGTACCGTCGGTGGCAACATTCGTGAGGGTGAATCCGGTTGCCGTTTCGGTGTATTGGGCCGCCGGATCAAGGTTCGAACTGAGACGGATCTGTTGCACCAACCGGCCGGAGTAAGTAACGCGAAGTTCACGCGTTTTCAAGTTAACGTTAACTGTAGTAGGCGCACCATCGAACGTTAAGCTGTACTCGGTTTGTGCGATCACTCCGCTTCCCACTAAAAGGAACAGCACGGGCAGCAAACACCAGCTGCTCCGCTTTGCACAGGACATCCTTAATGCTGAACTAGTCTTGTGCAAGCAATAGAATAGAGACACTACACTACCTACGAACGAGAGCCATTGGAGTAGAATAACATGCGAATAAGTTCGGTCTTCCGTCCTTAAATACTCCGGCATTGCTTGTGGAGTGTGTTGGTAAATATTTTTACTCGAGATAGAAAACCAATGTTGATACCACCACCGAGCCGGGGGGAAGTTGACAGAGCCCTTAAGATCGATACTTTCCTTATCAAATCAACTATCAAACTATCTTTATGCGATAAAAGGTCGCATACAATCGCGAGACCACATCACCCATGGCCACTTGAAGTGTTATCGTCGAAAAAACAAAGGAAACTAAATTGTTTAAAGCGTGAATTATATTGGAAGCTACATTGAGCGGGCTTTCTGTCCTGTTTTGAACGAACCACATTATAGTCTCGATCTGTGTGCCTCTTCCAGGATCTAGTTCCATATTCCTAAGTAGGTGTAAAGTAATGGGAGCACAAATAAGTTCACAACGTTTGGATATCAGATGTGTAGACCCAAGGTTATTGTATGTTCGTTTAATCAGGAAGTATTGTTGTTTAGAATAGTCACCATTTTTGGTAATTTCGCAGCTGTGTAGAGCTGTACTCAAAACATAATCGAGGGTGTTGAAAAGATGTTTAGTAGAGTGTAAAGTATGACCCACGTTTGTCTCGAATTACAATACGGGAAGTATTCCACAGCACGACACTACTCGGCAATGTTCAAATGGTTAAAATCGCTTAAAAGCGTCTAAATAGAAAGCCCTTCCAGTTGTGCCGTATAGTCGAGGCATTGTTCCTTCCTATTATTATCTGATCTGGTCGATCGAGTCTAACATGATTATGCAGATCATTAAAAATGGAACTGCGCGTGGATGGTAGCTAAAAAATGTTCCTTTTTTCGCGTCGGATGCTTAGAATTACGTGCGAAACGAGAAAAATGTGTGGAAAATAATGGCAAATGTTTTTACAAAAAAGCTTTCAATTCGGGACTAACGTGTTCTCATGATAATGAATCCATGCCTTATGCGCTTTCTATGACCATCTTCGTACCGTTGAAAAGAAAAACAGGATGTAGAACAAATAAATATTTATTATCACAATATAACTGCATTGTCTCTCGCTAAGGCACATACACCGTTGATTACAAATAAACATCAATCTTGTGTGGAGAATAGCCCGCCTTTGGGGCGTTTAATCATCAGAATGCTTCGAACAGTGGCACAACGCGACACAACCATCTCCGGCACCTTGATGTGCTCCACCGTGTACCATCGACATGTGGGAACCGGAACTGGTGGTAGCACTCCTTGGTCTGTTTGTTCGTTTATTCTTCGCGGATGGTTGGAAGTAGGGTGTTCGGGCCACACTAAGCTCCTGTTGCAGCTGGTGCACCTTGCGCGTTAACCTTGCCCATTCCTCTTTGTAATATTGCTTCGATCTGATCAACTCGTCTAACTGCAGCTCCAGCTGGGCACGAGCGGCACGTTCCTGCTCCAACTCATTGCGCAGCGTTCGGTTGCTGTCTACCAAGTATTGCTGATCGGCACTCAGCTTAAGCTGCTGCTGTTGCAATTCTTGGCTCTGTCGACGTGTTGTTTCGATCTGCGTTTCCGCTTCCTGCTCTAGCCGAATCGCTTTCGCACGGATCTCTTCCAGCTGCGTTCGGAACTGTTGCTCCAATAGTTTTACGCGCGAAGATTCTTCTGGCACGGAGAAATTCTGTTCGGAGGGTTTTCGGTTAGCTTCTTCTAGGGCGGCTGCCAGTGCGTCCACATGCGCCAAACGATCTGCTAACCGTTTTTCTGCCTCCGTTTGTTGCTCCTTCCAGCGCTGTGCCAACGCCAGCAGATGCTGGTCTTCTTTTTGTTTTAGTTGTTCGATGAATTGTTGCCGCTGTTCTTGCATCCATGCCTTCTGTTCCTCGACCAGCTTGTAGGCGATCGTTTCATCGAAACCCTTTTTCGTTCCGTGTGGTGCCAGCGATGTTGCCGCATTGTGGCAACAATCTACCGCATCTTGCTCAATCCCTAGCTGGCAGTTATAGTTAAGACCGACCTCTTCCAGAGCGCAACTAATCGAAGCGATGGCCACGTTTTCTCCGGCCTCATTTACCATCACCACTACACCGGCCGGTAGCCGTTCTCGTGTTCCAACGAGCAGACTTTCGTTGTCGAGTCGTGCCAAAGCATACGAACCGTGTGGACCGTTCAGTGTCAGTTTGGAAGGTTCGGCACTGATGGTATCCACGACCCGGTCGGGAAGTGCCGAAAAGAGCAGTTCCAGTGTGACGTCTCCAAATTCGATACGATCCTCGTGTACAGCACTGTCGGGTAGTAGCTCCAGCCGAAGCTTCGTGAACGGTGTATCTGCTTTCGGGTGTTGCAATGCCAGTTGCCACAGACCGGGCGATGGACTGGAGGTGAACTTTACCGTTCCCACGCGCACTCGGAACGCAAAGGTGCGTCTTATATCGCGCAAATCTTGCTCGGATGCCATGAGAATGTTATCGATGTTCACCTTCTCTTCTCGCTCGTCATCGCAGTTCGCTCGAGCAGATTTTGGCCTGGAGGGTTTGGGGACATTTGTTGGAAGAGATTCGTACGATTTTTGTTTCGTTGCAGGTGTCATAGCATGTTCAGAAGCGATTTGTTTGGGCTGTTCAGTCTTTTCTGCAACAGTGCCGATATTCGTTGGTTCCGTTGTTTCTTTTACAATAAGTTCATCACGTCCCAAATATCGTAAAGACAGCTTATACTTTATCGATGGTATTATCAGCTTTTCATTCATTTTGTTCTTCATTGCGCTATTATCATCTTTACCATTAACCGCAGAAATAGATACACTACGAACTGCATCCAATGTGTTACTGTTGGCAGAATAGTTTTCCTTAAAATCTTCCAAATTATTGCTCTTTAAAAACTCAGCGAAATCAACAGTTGCTTGCCCTATGGCTTTCCCTGTCACCGTTCTGCTAGTTTCCTGCAGTTGCTGCTGCTCATCGTCCGATAGTAGTACCGAAACTAGAATCTTAAATCCATGATCCAAGTAATCACTTAACGCTGCTATAGAGCTGCGCAGATTGATTCGTATTTTCGCTTTAATGGAAAACATCCCAGAACCAGGCTTTGCACGCTCCGCTCTGGCCACGTGATGGTCACCGAACAGTTCATACCGCAGAAGAAAAACATCTTTCCCGGGACAAAACTGATCCAAATGTTGGGCACATTTAAGAACAATTTCGAACACAAACAGCTCTACATCTGTATCTTTGCAACCGACCTGCAGCAGACCACGATCTTCTAGTAGCTCCACGTTGCTAGGTAACCGTTCTGGTTTCGGTTCGCTCCGTTTCGTTTGTTCATCTTCGCTCACATCCGGTGTGGAAAGATCGTCTCGTGTGGTAGTGCACTGGTTCAGATACTGGGAATCCGTTACCATGACCATCAAGTGCAGCTCTGGCTTTACACGCCGCCACCGTTCATTTTCTATCCCAATCAGACGATACCAGCGAGGCTTGAGAGATTTAATGCGTGCCAGAGTTACTACCGGAACGGAGCGTAAAGGAATGACAACACTTCCTACGAGACTCCGTGCTCCGGTGGGTTGTACCTCGTAGCAGTCCAGCTTTATCGGAGCATTCTTGGTTTTCATGGATTTTAAAAAGTGCCGATCGCATTGCCATACCAGCTTCGCGTTAAAAGAAGCGGTTCCCGATCCTGGTGTAACTGGCCGACGGCTGACCGCTTCGAACACCTGCTGATTTAAGGAAGCGACCAGTGCTATCTTTCGGCCCTGCTTTTCCAGCGTATTCCTACGATGCATACAAATGTAAATTAAACCAGATGGTTATGTCGGAGAAAGGAACCGTAAACTTACCGCCCAAAATTTGCACGAAAATAATCAATTCCTGTTGGTCATCGAGCGGATGTATCGGTGGAGGTGGTTCCATGGTTTTTTGTTTTTTACACAAGTGGCACGTATGAAGCGTTTCGTTTGGTTTGAATTAATGTTTAACCTGCACAAAGACTACTTAGATTAAGTAAATCCCATTTGTAACCGTTTCTACGCGTAATCGTGCGCAAACGACGCGCGATGTAAACAAAGCAGCATTGCTTGAATTTTGACAGTAACGTCCGTTACATTACCCAAGTTACAATTTGATTTGAGCTGCTCTTGGTGCTGGCGATGATAAAACGGATGAGAAATGTGTTGTTTACTGATTTTTAGGTGATGTTTCAAACAATTTATGCATGACATTGGTAAAACATTTTCAACTTTACCTTATGTAAACTTTCAATATAAAAGAAAATCATACCACATTATTATTTTAAACTATCGTATACCGTCAATTTTGGTTGGAAAATATTTTCAATTAATTCAATAGGAAGCAAATACATAAAATAGATTGTTCATTTGATTTTTATTTTATTTTCTGACTTCCATTCGTACATCAAATAAATTTTTAAAAAATGGTTGCTTGGGAAGTTATGCTGCTTTGTGCTTGATTCTGCTCGACCTCTCTTTCTCTCATTGGGCTTTTCTCGCACTATGGGCTGGCAGCACGTCGCACTTCGGGCTAAACTGAGCACGATAACATTTTAACTCAATTTCGACCACTATTTACTCATTATGTATCCGTGCGACCGTGCAGTCGGTTCCCGAGTGTGCGTGCGTTTTCCGAGAGAGCAAAAATAGGCATTTACCCGAATTTAATCAAACGCGTTCTGCAATTCTACGTGCAGCAAAACGTTCTACGGTGTGTGAACAGTTTGTGCTGCTGTTAAACAACCATTTCGTGCTTGAGGAAAAGGTAGATTTTACATCCAACCACCACACCATCATCGATTGCTCCCACACCCACGGGGAAAATGTGTCTTTGGTGCGGTTTTTTTTTTCGTTCTGTGCCCCCATAAGTTTTGTGCATGAGAAAATGGGACGGGCTTTAGTTCTTTTAGGTTCTCTCGGTGTGGCGATGGGATAGTAGTGTAGTGGCGGCGGTGCCAGTGTTGAAAAAAGTGTGTAATGTGTGTGTCCTGGCGGGCAACTCCTTTTTTCTCTCCAGCCCTGAACGGCGGTAGGCGATGGAAATGGATTTTCAGCAAACGGTACCGTGCACAACATTCACATACACACACACACACGTACGCCCAAGAAGAAGGCTGGCGCTGGGAAAGAGTAGACATATTTTCGCTGTTGCGTGAAGCAAAAGAAGAGTGCAAAAACGAAACGCGCTGCGGACCGTACGCATACATACGCGACCCCATATAGCAAGCAGTCCCACGAAGAGCGCTGGCAGTGTGTGTGTTTGCGCGAGTGTGGTGAGCTAGTGAAAAGGTGTTCGCCTAAATGTATCAAATGTTGGTTTGGGAGAGCGAGTGTGCATGTGTGTGTGTGTTAGGTCAAATTTGCTAGAGGTGTGTGTGTGTGTGCGCGTTAAAATTGTGTTTCACAAACTGACAGCTCTCCGGCAGAGCTGCTCGAATTCGGTCGAGCAAGCTGCGAAGTGCTCGATTTAGTCAGCAAAGGCGTGTAAAGGTGTGTGCGTGCGTTCGATGCGGGAGGTGTAATGCGCTGACTGCCAAAATGACTTCAGTTGCGTGAATAAATGCTGGAAAGGGTGTGTGAGCTTCGCTTTGGCTTTTTTGGGAGCAAAAAAAAAAAGAGGAAAGTTGTCCGGCATCGAAACGGGAAGACGCTTGCAGCTTGTAGAGAAAGGATTAAATGCAGTTTTAGTTAGGACAAAAAAAAGGAAAATATATTTATTGGACAACGGCCGGGGTTTGCGAAAGTAAAACGAACAAATGTCGTTCGACGTACAAGATCCGCTTCCGAACAACAAACCGTGCAGAGTGAACTAATAATGGTAAGTTGGTATGAGTCATTATTTTTAGTTAATGGGCATACGTTTCCATACATTTTGTTTCCCTCACAAAATCCCTGTTCATAAAAGCGTTATTTAATAATTTTGCTGTTGGCTATTGTAGGTGCAGAAAGGTTAGAAAAGAATGTTAAAAATGGGAAAAGAATACTTCAATGTTCTCTCAACCCGCCATAAACCGAACGAAATGTTACTGCCAAGGTACAGGCAAAATCGCGAAATCACAGCGACACTACTTACAGTGTGGAGTATTTAAAAGCATGACTCACCACCCACCGATCGAAACATCGACGCCGGTTCCAAGCAGCACTGGCAGGCAGACAGCTAACAGCACCAGCAGCCATAAGCGGCAACTTCTTTTTGCTTTTCTGCTGGAAGAGTTTTCTGCCCCGAATGTCCGGGAAGCATCCGAGATTGATCGTATCGCATTTGCCATAAATTTTCAGCCCCAACCATCCGATCAACTGGTGGCGGATTCCGTTGTTTGTGTGGTTTTGTTTCTGGCTCGTTTGTTGTGTTGGATGTTTTTTGGGGAGCATACTTGCTCTCGGTTTGTTTGATCGGATGATCATGCAGATCGTATGAGGATTCTCGGTCAAAACGGGAACAATGTATATATGAGTTTGTGTGCGTGTATCTGTTCAACACATGATTCTATACGCCATTTTCCAAACGAAATGCAAATTATAAACGATTTTAAGACGATTCATCTAAACTTTACGTTAAACCTAATAGGAAAATTCGCCACAAATGCCTAACAATCTTACAGACACTGTTATTGTGTAGTCCCTTGTGTTTAGCATGGTACATCGAGCAATTATTTCTGTTAACTTGTTAACACATTGTAACAATCGATCGATTGGAGATGGTTCTTTCATTGCTGTGTCTAAAAGCAATAGAAAACTATAATAGCATCAAACGCCAATTGAACAAACCAAGCAAACGAAGAGGAAGCGAAGCCAAAAAGGCTTTTGTTAGCTTTTAATGCTTTTAGTGAGCTAACTGTGTTCCCTTTAGCTTCCTTTTGCAGATTGTTTGTTAACTTCCGATGTACCATTTATACCTGTGTGTATGGTAATGCTATTTTAGTCACAGTGTGTGTGTTTGTGCAAAATTTCCATTTTTGCAAACGATCGCCCAAACTGAATGCGCACGATCTGTTTAAGTTTGCAAAAATGGTTCCAACCAAATTCACCAAACACACACACACACACACACACACAAAATAATAAGAAAAACCAATGCCATTGCTGGCTGGCTCGCTGCTGCGGTGCTCTCAATGCCATCAGCTTCAATTGCTGCTGTGTGCAACGTTGCTGCGTTGCCACCTGTTGTGTGTTTTTTTTCTCTTGCTGCCCTGCTGATTATTATGGGGTGCGCCTGCATTCGTTCGACGCGAAAGTCGACCACAGTCGTCGGCAAGGGCAGATGGTTGGCAGAAGATGGTTTGCCAAAAGAAACAACATACACACACTCGCATATGTATGTGCGTTGTGTTGCGCTTCACCTGACCAGCATGATGCGGCGAGCCAGTTGGTTGGGGTCTGGTCTGGTCAGCTAGTGAGGAGAGAAGGTAACGAAGGTTCCGTTATCAGCCGGTTGCGACCCCCCTCTCCACACAGGTGTGTGAGAGCAAAAGCGGGTGCTTACGTTACGCGTATTCCTTCGGTATCATTTTCTGGTTGTGGAGTTGATCGATATTTAATGCATTTTTTTTGCTGCACGCTGCTGATAAAAATGGGGGTCCCGAAGCTGGTTATTTAGCTGTGGTTGGTGTCAGACTGGATTGAATATGGGACTTTTGGAAAAGTTTTGCAAAAAAAAGGAAGTGGGTCAAATCGGTGGCAGGGTTTCAATTACTGTGTCTTCAAATGATTTACTGCGAAATAATGACCACATGTGCAAGTGTTTTAATGATGCACTGTTTGAAAGTGCAATCTTTGGGGTGTGTTTGTACAGATCATTTCAATTTTATGTACCTACAGGATGGCTTCTGCTCGAAACGACTAGTCTCTGTCGGCACAAGGAGATCTATGACTGAGAAGATCTCAACATTTAGATATCACAACAGGAATGACCAACTAAGTCCTCTAGAGTGGCTGTAATACTGTAAGAGAAGGAAAGGAATAGGCATAGACTTAACTGTTCAAACACATCATCTCCAACATTAACTATCCAAACTGCTGTTGGAAAGGTTTATTTCTTCTTCTGGAGGCTTTTTTGTGAGTAACATTTCGAAATAGAAATTTAAAAGACGGTTGAATCGAATTATTGATGATGTGTGATTTTGATCCAGGATTTACAGCACACACGTAAGAATATTCATTACAAAATGGACATTGTTATCCAAAGCTTCATGTCCAAATTGTCATTTATATGACAATCACTCACAATGAATTTGAAGGCTCTAGTGAAAATCAGTTTTCTGACATCGATCCAGGTTGCGTCATCGATCTAGGTTGCGTCATTGATCCAAGAAAGATTTCTCTCTGATCTATGGGTACCAAGCAATAGAACTTTTCGGGATATCAATGAAACTTTCCTAACCATTCACTATCCAAGATATCAACAGACCGTTAAGGTGTTAGGAAAAATCAAACAAATTATGATTTTTGTCAAGATAGTCATAGTCAAGGCACTTGCTGACTACTGAAAGAACGCCCCAAGAGGAAGAATGGAATTTTGGTATTCGTAACACATCGCACCAGAGTGAGACACTAAGCGGAGTCATGGAAAGTTCTTCCCCTTATGAAATCTTAATGCTCGAAGCCTACAGAACTTCACAGATCGTTAATAGGTAGTTCTACCTCTGTCTGCTATGTAAGGGGTCGCCCCAAGAATCTTCATATACTTGCTTATACTATAATAAAGTCCGGGATTGGCCATACTTGAATGGAATGCTTCTTAGACTAGGATTTAATTTTTTATAACAATCTTATTGAAGTATTTGCTAACTTAGAAATTGTGTCTTTCTATACGTGGTTAAATTCGGAAACATTCTTAAAGCGGAAGGAGAATAGAAAAACTCTAAAAAAATGCAAACATATAACTTTTTCGTCCATTTTGTCAGCGTGTATTATAGGTTTCACGTTGTTTCTAGCAAATGGGTTCTACTATATTTGCTCTCGTGCAATATTTTCCTGCCTTTTTACATAACTAAAAATCGCAGCAGATGGAATGAAAGGTGAGAGTTTATGAAACGCATATCTAAAAGAGTTGAACCGAATGAAATCCAGACTGTATCTCAATTTCTGTCACAAACATCGAGCAATTTTATTAATCGTGTATCGTAAGATACGTAACAGATTAGTCCAGTTTAACTATCTCGATTCTTCGAGCTCGAATACACAACACTTGGAACGTTAAAGATGAATCCAGGAAAAGATATCAAGGATTTTGCCAGCTTAAAACCTTTTTCGTGCACAAGGTGGATCAAAAGTGTGTGTGTCGTGTCTGCTGTGAGACTTTGCAGATAATCGTTATCTTTAGCACACATTGCGACAAAACTACTGCTTTGATTGTATAACCGGACGTGCGTGGACGTATAGATAACACGCCGCAACGACTAAATCATCCGTCGAAAAAGAAAAACAGAACAAAACAAAGGATTTAGAGCAAATTAGTAGATAATATTTTGTTTAAGTTTTTGGTTTTATTTAAAAAAATGAATAGACTTATTTCTCGTGTTGTGTATTATGAAGCAATTAAATTGACTGTACACTGATACATTTCACCTCCCATCGGCAAAAATGGGGTCATCGTTTGCTTCATTTTGTTTGAAGCTATATGTTGATTGAATTTGTTACTTTGCTGGGTAACAGAACGACCCGTATACACATTTTGATAACGATCGATTTGGACTGGGTGCTGTGCTATGCGTCGGTCGATCGACTGCAGAAGGTAACAGCCCCCCCAGACGAGCTGGCAGAGGAGGGCAGTCGCACCCCAATTTTTATTGTTTGTATATCTTCCCCCGGTTCATAATCATCACCGAATCAATCGAGCAATCGTTTACTGTTGATTAGTTTGTTGATGGTTGGCCATTCTCACTGGGTGAATGCTGTGCAGGATGAGGGAAATGTTTGTCCTGGGTTGTCCGGTGCCACTTTCATGACATCCATAACAGGGTCAGAAATTCGTCAGTTTTCCCATGTCTCAGAGGTGCATGTGTTCTGCTCAGTACTGGAACTATAATTGTCCTACACTGCTTTATCTTCTGTGACTCTAGAATCTCCTAAGGTCTTACTTACATATCAAACGTTTCGACAGCTTCGCGGTTTTGGCCTTCTGCAACAATCCTCGATACCGCTAACGGTCTCGCTCCGTCGTCTGGTGGACGCATCGACGCTATCATTCCATCTCAATTTGGGCCTCAATTCTCGAGCTTTATCCATGTTGCTGCCTTTAAAACAATTGAAGATCTGGGTCGTCCGGTGCCATTATCATGTCATTCGATTGGCACAGTTTTTCATAGAGTCCATGACTCGGAGGCGAATGTGAGTACCGGGGATATGAAGGCTCCATAAACTAACAGATTTGCCCGTCGTACCAAGTGTTTCGAGTGAAGCATCTGTGGTGATATCGGGGCTGACTTTTGACCCAAGATAGCTGAAGCCAATGTTTGTTACGCAGGATCGCTAGTGGTAGTGCCACCATCTTTGTTGTCCTTTGGTAAGCTTTTCTGGTGCATTGGAGAGCCCAAACCAATTCTATCTATGTCATTAGCGCATGCCAAGATCTGGATTGACTTATAGTAGATGGTCCCTGAAGTTTCCACCTCCGAGTGTAGGATGGTCCACTCTAGCTCCAGATTGAAGAGAGGACGAGATCTTCGTCTGATATGTAATGTTGATTATTGTCATTCTTATTGTCAAGCTTATACGACTTTAAAATCAGGATAACGAAGTCAGGAGTGTAACTTCTGCTCGCTCTTCTGGTCAGTGGTAGATTTTCCGTTTCGGAATCCTCTCTGATAGTGTCCAATTCCATTGATGGTATCCTTTACTTAGTTTACCCGTAGCCAGTCCTGCCTAAATAATTATTCTATTATAGTGAGTATGATCACTCCTATAAGCTTCAGATCTTTCAGAACAGATCAGATCAGATCAGAGATCAGATATTTCCATTGAGTCTCTTTCTTGCTGTTGTGAATGACTTCTCAAAACAAACCCATTTCTGAACGTATAGATCGCAATCCTCAATGCTCTCGAGACCACTCCAATATTGACCACCGGCCAACGCTTTGGGATTTCGTCGATTTTCTCAAGTAATTTCCCGACTTGCGTGCGTACTTGCTCCTTGTGTAGACATTCCGGAATCCCTCCTTGTGTGTGTGTGTTATTATTTCGTTCCTGCTTTCTACGGGAACGTGCGAGGGATTGAGCAAGACGGGAGTATATCACATCCTCTCTGCTACACAGTTGTGTGGCGCCACATTATCGGGAAGCAGGCGGCAGTGTGTCCGACGGGTAGTGTGCACTATTTTTAATTTTTCTCGCGTCTTCTTTTCCACGATCAGCAGAGCACCGCTTTTCCGTTTCTGTCGCTCTCACACTCTCACATACAGCCGGTGTAATCGTGCTGCCCTTTTCTAACGTCGCTCAAACCCGCTATATCGCTTGACCATCACATTCTTTCATCTCTCTCTCTCTCTTCTTGCTAACTCGCTTGCTCCACTGATGTTGCTTACAGTCTTGATTGTTTTTCTTCCGTTTTTTTGCAGTGTTTAGCTTTTCTCGTTCATTATTTGCACTCTGAGTTTCTTTCCTTTTTTTCGCTGCTTATTTATGTTTTGTTTCAAACGCCCGTTTTTCCCAACTTCCCTTCTCTCGAGTTTCACATTATGTACACCTTAAATTGTCTGTGTGTGTGTGTGCCCGGAAAGCTTCTTCTCATTTTCATTCTTTCGGAACAATTTTCCTCTCGATTGATTACACCCGGGAAGAGAGAAAGTTTTTTGTTTTTTTTTCTTCGTTGTTGCTGTTGTCTGTTTTCCTCTTGGATGAATCTTGGTGGTGGTCGCTCGTCCTTCCGGGTGGGTAGTGGTGCCCTTTGCCCCATCTGCCCGAACCTCTCGCTAACTAGGGCCCTTATTACAGCAGGGAAAAGGTGGTCCGGTGGTCCTCCGGTGTGAAAGAATCGAAGGGTGTATAATCCGTTTGCAGTCAATTATGCTGGCTCGCTGTGCGCTTCTATTACTTTGCCCTTGTTCTCATTCAACGTTCCACCCTTTTTCCCCCCCATCATCATCTGGTGGTGGTTCTCCGGGTCTATCCCAGTTCTTCTATCGCCGGTTGCTATGGATGAATGAAAGGTGTAATGAAGGGAATCAATGGGAAACATAAATAACACACAAAAGAGAGGTTTGGTTGGGTGATGATTTTGGGGCTGCCGTGTGTGTGTGTGTGCGTTGTGTGTTGTGTATACTTTGAAGGCATATTTATGTTCTTCTTCCAGTTTTGGAAATCTTTATAGCGGCACGCACGTAGGTAGAAGAAGGAAGTGATTTCCACACACCACATCCGTATTGAGTGTGGCGGCATCGACTGCCCACGGGTCAGATGAGTCTGCCAGCTACATCATTTGGTAGATTAACGCTGCCCTGGGTATTTCCTGGTTAGCAATATTGTACAGACAAGCACGGGTTGCCAATTTTGTACCAGATTTTCACCAAAACATGCTCCATATGTTTGAGTTTCAATATGTTGTTAGCTGTATTCGTTGTTTTATAATTTGAGCCATAAGAACGCTTATTATAAATAAGATGCGTTAAAGTTTAATTTTTGCAATACCAGAGATCTCTTAAACAGATCAAACCGACCACATTTTAGTAAAGATAGAATGTCTAAATCAGGTGTCCCAGGCTTGCTAATCATTTCTCAAGGAACTGTTGAAGTCTTGAGATATATTTTTGTTAAGAATTTTGTTGAAAATGCAGAGTAAATCTTTCACTAATTTTAAACAAAATTATGTTGAGAAATAAACGGTTTTATTGGATACAGTTAAGGACAGAAGTCCAAAGGAAAGATAGTTCATCACTGAAACTTTGTCAGTTATGGACATCCATCCAGTATATTTCTGAAACCTTATTAATAATTAGTTGAACCCTTGCATACTTCTGTTTATTTCCTTTTTTGTAAACTCTGTATCTATCTTTGTATGGTCTCCGAAATTGGATCACTCTCACCATGAGATAGATGTTTGATCAGTGGCTTCTTTCCAAAGCTGCTGGAAGAACGGTTGGTTCTTCTCAACCTCAGTAGGGTTGAATATGACTTAAAGTCTCTGTAAACTAACAAATTAACCATCCAACAGATTTTGTTGTTTAACATGAACGTCCTGGCCATATTACTATGTTCATATTGTAACAGAGTCAATAGAGAAAAAATCAAATGGTTGTTAATGAATATGAAAAATATACCAAATTGCCTAACTCCTCTAGCATATAAACATAACATATGGCAACCCAGGCTCGTACGAAATGTGGCGTGCATCTTGCATTGCGTGGTTTACTTTAAATTATCCCGAGCACACTACTTTATCGCACCTCATTTTCTCATCAATCTGTGAAGGTGCTACATTCTTTTGTCATATTAGAAAAAAAGGTTTAAGGTAAAGATATAATATAGCGGTTGTTTGGTTTAGCACCAATTAGCAGCACTGGGTTGAGCAGTAACTGAGTGTACTGCAGAAGAACGCTGGTTGGAAAACCCATTTCGTATCGAAATTCTTCCTTCCCTGTCTGGAGCAGTAATTTTCCAATGACAGAAAAAGTCGAGCAGTTAGAGCCCTGACAGAACTGCTCGATATTCGTTCACCGTTTTGACAGGTCGTTGAACGGTTGTGTTTCTTCTGCCCGTGGTGAGAAAGTGTGTTGGCTGGAATCAACCGGGAGGAGAAGTTTCGCCCTCCCGCAGGGTAATAGGAAAAAAAACGAACAGTAGAGCGAGGTGTTGGTAATACATCTACCCTTTCTTATTCAAACAATCAGACCACACGTTCGATGAGATTTTGTATTGTGAGTCGCGAGAATTTGCATACATATGCGTTAACGATGGATTGATTGGAAGAAAAAATGTGTGAGAGAGAGAGTTTCTAATCTAATTTTATCCTCCTATTTTCTCTCTTTCTCACTGACAGGTGTCCATCGCAACTTACAGCGGGCTAGTAGGTGCAAGAGCATACAAGCGGCGGGTTAACATCATCATCCGGCCGTGTGTGGGATACGAATTTGTGCGCAAAGATCAATCAGTGAGCGAGCAATTGAGTTCCAAGTCACATGTTCACAACGTTCAAATCGCAGCTCTTCAGTCAATCACAGCATAAATATCTAATAACGAAACTGACTGCAGTATATAGGGTAATGTCGGATGATTTTCCAAAGGATCGGCAAACTCCTGGTGGGATGTGCCCTGGTACGAACTTGCGAGCCCGTTTCAAGGGTGCGTTTGTGTGTGTGTGAATGAGCGTGCGTGCCCTGTAGGTCCGTGCATTGTGTGAGAAGGTGAGAAAGTGTGTTGGCTGGAATCAACCGGGAGGAGAAGTTTCGCCCTCCCGCAGGGTAATAGGAAAAAAAACGAACAGTAGAGCGAGGGGTTGGTAATACATCTACCCTTTCTTATTCAAACAATCAGACCACACGTTCGATGAGATTTTGTATTGTGAGTCGCGAGAATTTGCATACATATGCGTTAACGATGGATTGATTGGAAGAAAAAATGTGTGAGAGAGAGAGTTTCTAATCTAATTTTATCCTCCTATTTTCTCTCTTTCTCACTGACAGGTGTCCATCGCAACTTACAGCGGGCTAGTAGGTGCAAGAGCATACAAGCGGCGGGTTAACATCATCATCCGGCCGTGTGTGGGATACGAATTTGTGCGCAAAGATCAATCAGTGAGCGAGCAATTGAGTTCCAAGTCACATGTTCACAACGTTCAAATCGCAGCTCTTCAGTCAATCACAGCATAAATATCTAATAACGAAACTGACTGCAGTATATAGGGTAATGTCGGATGATTTTCCAAAGGATCGGCAAACTCCTGGTGGGATGTGCCCTGGTACGAACTTGCGAGCCCGTTTCAAGGGTGCGTTTGTGTGTGTGTGAATGAGCGTGCGTGCACTGTAGGTACGTGCATTGTGTGAGAAGCGCTTGCATATGAGGAGAGGACAGACACAACGACGACATCTGCGCGCCCACACACATACTCACATCGCTTTGTGTTACTAATAGTGTAAACGACCAGTGTGTGGTTGCGGATGACGGATTGATTGGTAGTATATGGGTTGAAGAAAACGTGTGCTAGGGCTTCTGGGTGTGTGTGTGTGTGTGTGTGTGCGCTAGCGGACGCAAATAGTGTTGTGTGAGTGTTGGAAATGAGAGAAACATGAGAAGATGGTGTGTGCGGTGTGGTGATGGGTCCGTTTTGTGCAGTGCGCGCACTCTATAAAGCAAAACACTCCTTACCGTTTCTGTCACGGACTCTCCCCGGGTGAACGACGGCCTCTGCCGGTGGTTGTGTGTTGTTCGATTATTGTGTGGTTCTTGCACAAACGCAAACAAATAAGAAATGCTTCGGTGTAGGTGTGTGTGTGTTTGTTTTAACTTGCTGGAACCGCCGTCTGCCTTGGCAAATTCTTCCGGTATACAATCTTGTTTGCGTGCGTGCCTTCAAAAGTGTGTGTATGTGTGCGTTTGCAGTCCATCCCATCCATACAACTTTAATGACGTACGATGAACGAGCGTGAGAGAAATGTTTCTCGCAGTGTAGAAGTAGCAAGAGAGCAAGTGAAACAGAATTCCTCCGGTAGGCTTTTATGGAGACGGACACGGACGTCTCATCGATGGCCCTAGGAAAATTGTTGTAGAATTGGTGAAAAATCGATTTTTCCTTTTGCATCCGCGCGACCATCCGAGTTGACATGTATCGAATGTGTGTCTGTGAGTGTTTGTCTGATGAGTTGCCAAATAAATTAAATTTTTCACTGACGCACTCAATCCGTGCCGAGAAGACGAGATTGATAACGCGAAAATTGACTGGCTGTTGGATTAATGCAGAATTTTTGTATGAATGGAAGGTATTTTGTAATGTGTCGTGCCTTTCTCAGTGCTTACGTCGCATTTGACAGCTTGCGGATCAAACAGAGCAGTGCTGTTGTGGTTGGAAAGAGGATTAGGAAAGTCCGATATGCTATGCGCAAGATATTGATAACGACTTGTGCGAAGATAACGGAACAACCCATTATTCGTCGCTGCATTTCGACAGTCAAGTTCATCATAGCTCTCAGTATAGTGTGATTCATATTTGGTGCCGTTTGCGTTACAGGAACTGTAGCAGTAAGCAGGAGTTTACAATTGTTAAAAGTTCGTAAAATAAGCACAGAACCTGTTGATTTTTTCATCTCACAAATCTGTCACCTTGCGTAACGAACTTTTCTTCAAGATTAGGTCCTTTGTTTTGATTTCATGTGTGCAGAATATGCGAATCTTTTCAGTTATTAAATTATAATCAATTGAACGCAAGTTTTGTTCAACTTCTCTCAAACGAATCATTTCATTTCCTTAAACGCTCGGTACAACCAATTGAAAATTAACGAAAGAATGTAAAACATTTGCAACTTTTTGTCGGAGACGCACACAAAGATCCATTCTGCTGGAAGTGCATCAACAGGAGAGCATAACACATTTGTAGGGGAAATAGAAGAGAATTTCATCGCACACACAAATAAGGCGATTGCGATTGGAGGAATTCCGCATTTAGTAGAAGCAATAGAAAAATCACATTCTTCTCATACTGAGAATGTGTGCGTGTGCGTATGTGTGTGTGCGAGAGAGAGAGTTCGAGAGGATTCCCAAATTTTGGTGCGCGCCTTGGCGCTTCCTGTGTGGGTGTCGTCCTTTCGGTAGCAGACCAAACTCGCACGCGCGCCTTTTGTCACGTCATTCATCGGAACGGACGTACACTGTTTCACTGCCAGCCCTTCAAAGCACACAACGACACACAGACGAACACAGTCAAGCGCACCATTTATTTTCGGATTGCGGCGAAGGATATGTCATGTTGCAGAAAAATGGAAGTAAAACATTCGTGTTTGTGTATGTGTGTATGGGAAAGTTAGGTGCGGGCGTGTGTGCGTGAGAGCTGGAACAAAAATCACGCGATAAATATACCTTTTCTGTTCGTTCCGCGGTGAAGGGACAGGGCTAATGTCCTTCCAGGATGTGGAGTAAGGTGGTGGTGGGTGGAGAAGGGCGCAAGGTGAAATCAGGACACAAAAATAGCACAACCGCGTGCGTTCGTCCAATACCGCGTAACCTCCATGTAACCTCCGGGAATCCCAATGGTATACAAGTCACCGAAGGTGGTATGGTACACACAATTACCGTCCGGATTCGTGCTACTAGATTAATGTAAATGTAGTGAAGCGAAAACAGGACGGCACCAGCAAGCAAGGACGAACTGACAGAACGAAGAACCGTTGCGTGAGCGCGTGTGTGTGTGTGTGTGTGTGTGTGTGTGTGTAGTACACAAATGTTATTACAGTCGCGATTTATTTGGCGATCGGGTGCCATCTTGGCGATAAAGCCACTCAGACTGAACCAACCTACGCATGTTTTTATAATAATTGTCCTCATTTTCTTCTCATCCAGCCATAGATCCGAACTTCCGAGGACTTGGCGTGTCTTACCTTCGCTACAGTGTGCACTAGTGTAATATCGTGTGGGGGTGAGTGTGCGTCCTGTGTGTATAAGATAAAGCAGTGATTGCTAAAAGTGTTCCAAAAGTTATCGTAAGGGAAAATTTTACAAAAAAAAAGCGCATTAGGAAGCTGTGGCGAGTGACATGATGGCGTACAGCTAGTGACAGAAGTGATGTGCGTGTCCCTTTGTTCAGCTTAATATTAGAGAGCGCGTGAGTGTGTTTGTGAGAGTGCGTGCCGTGCGTGCAGGAGTGAATGTGAAAATAAGCAAATTGCATAGTGTTTGAATCATCCGTAGCCGTCTTCGCCAACGATTTGTGTGATTTCTAGTGAAAATATGATCAAACACAGCAAGTCCATCACATCACAACACTGAAAAAAAAGGTGTCTGACCCTTTCTTTTTAAATTTTAATCAAGTCGCCAAAGTTTATCAAAGTGCACGGCGTCGCTGATAGTGTGTGGTAATACTTTGGTTTAATTTTGCTTTTATTCTTCCACAAATAGTGTGTGCCCTCTGATCAAGCATCATCATCCTTTAGTTTGTGACTCCCGGGAAATGCGATCGAAGCACGACCGTAAAACACAACCAACGACGAATGCTGTGTCCGACCGTTGCTGCCGGTAAAGCTCGGGAGCAGTGCGCCACCGTGTGAGTGCATTTCGCGTTTCGATTTCCGTTTCCGGTTCGCCTGTGCCGAACGCAGAAAGAGAATGAGCAGCAAACTTACAGCACAGTGCATATAGCAGTGGGTAGTGCGTTGTGTGCGTGTGTGTCTGTGTGTCCCGTGCCGTTTGTTGTGTGTTGTGTGTGCGTGTTCGCGTATGTGTGTGAGTGGGTGGGAATGCTGATGTGGTGCTGCTAACACACTGCGCACCCTTCGTCCCGTGCCCAATCGGTTCAGCTGGCCGGATTACCGCGGTGCCAACCACTCTCTTAGCTTCAGCGAGAAATCGTGTAACATATTTGACAACGTCTTTATAGATTGATTGAGCCATTTATTCACCTAATCGGTTGAGAGACGAATGCGTCGGTGTGCGCGGCAGTGTACAGTGGAAAAGCCAAGTTAGCCGAGCGTCCTCGGTGAGCTCGTTTTGGCGAAGATTTAACTAAAACAGTGGTGCAATCTTTGCTTGGTGGTGTGGGAACGGTCCCTAAGTGACGGGAACGAACGGTTCCAGTACGCACGTCCCTTTCCGACTATTTGTGTCCGCCAGTGTACCTACCAACCGACGACAACTTGGCTACAGAACCGAAAATGCAGCGCCGCGGCGAGGGCAAAGACCAGCAGCAGCAGCAGCAGCAGCAGCAGCAACAACAACCTCAGCAACCACCGCAACCAGCGCGAACTGGTGGCGAAGCCGGTGTTGCTGGCGGTGGAGGACGTGACCGTGACGTCGCCCGACAGACAAGGTAAGCGGAGGTTGTTGTAGTTGAAGACGTGTGTAAAGTACTTATAGCTTAGGAGTTTGCATATTCTGTATTCGATGGTTCCTGTGTCTTCCGAATGTCCATCGTCTTTTGTATCACATATGCCGAATATGGACAAAATATTACATTTACATCAATGTATTTGGTGCAGCTAAAGGCAAAAGAGAGCTTTATCCCTGAGCAAATAGGTTGGAAATAGTAAGGCACAGGTTGTATCTTCAAGTGGCTTCACCGTTGTAAAACTTGGTTCCAAGAGTCAAAGTATCCTTCCAAACGGTGTCGAATATCCTGGACAATATATGACGCTTCGTTTATATCGTTTTGGTGCTGATCGGGCGTTGTCCACCTGACCTTAGAAGCGACCAGTTGAGTTGTTGAGCAAATCTTTATGAGAGAAGTTTATCTAATCATTCAAATAATCGTCAAGAGTAGAAAAATAGTTGGAAAAGCAAACATTTATTTTTAACAACTGCTGAACGCTACCTGGAAAGGTGTGGCAATATTTTTATCGAATGCTTCTTGGAAGTAGCGGCCGAGCGTCTTTGAGAAAATTTCACATGATTTATGTTTAGCTAGACAGTCAAGGCGGCCCGGTGGTGTATACGATAGGGGTGCCAGTCTTCACACGGCAGGACCGGGGTTCGAGTCCCGGCGGACCACCTCCCCGTACGCAGGATTGACGATCCAGCTACGGGTATAACTAAGTCACAAAGAGCTAGCAATTGCTAGCAGGCACGGCACAGAGGTTGTAGTGCCAGAGAAGAAGAAGAAGGACAGTCAAGTCCAAGTCAAGATCCGGAAATCTCCTTTAAAAGAACGGGCTGGGTTTAGACGTATACGTTGTCAAATTTCTAGCTTTTAGGGTATATACTAACAATTTCAATCAACAGGCAACAACTTGTTCTGATAGTATACCTCCCAAACAGTGTTTCAAACCTCTTTTTATATATTACTCAAAGCCTTATAAAGTGACACGTTAAAAAGTACAGTTTTGTGAAATTTTTAACTTCACTGAGACGTCCTTTTCACGTCAAATTCGTCTCTTCTTACTCACGATACGTCGACCTCTCTGGGATTTTAACGAAGATCAAACGTGTTGTTGAGCTATGAATTGCCAGTATAACACAGGTGTACATACTTGTCTCACAGATGTTTTCTTTTAATGCCTCTGGTCCTGTTCAAAAACCACCTTCACCCACCTGTAATATCGCTAATCTTCGAAATGTTGTTGCTTCATTAAAGTGTTGGGCTTTAAGATAACACAAAGATAAAAACGTTTATAATGTTAAAAAAAGTTTTTATTACAATTATTAAAGATACTGGACTGTTGGACGATGGGAAAAAGGTGTGAATTAAATTGATAGGTGTTTTTAACCTTTCTCACCAACAGCTGACCCATTAAACCAGGTCCAGTTGGCTTTTTTCATTTCCCTTATGTCAACTGCCTGGCATGTTGTACTCGTCTTGTGTATGCGCCTCGTTGAAGGGTGAGCACTTGTGTCCCACTGCGGCAAGACCTGTCCATCCGTTATCTTGTGTATATGTGTGTGTATGTTTATGCGTGTGTATGGATGGGACAGTTTGCACTATGGTGCTGAAAAATCACCTGTCGAGTTGGTGGGTTCTCCGCTTCAAGAAGGCAAGCCGCCCGTAGCGTGGATAAGATAAGACAAGAAGCAAAAGAACGGACCAGCAGATAGTGACGGCTGTGGTGTGTTTGGCGCACAATGATCGGCTCGGTTCCGTCTGTAAAGTGATGCGGTGAAGCAAAAGCGCCTTCAACCTAACCTTCCAACGCGCAGAGAGACCGGGAACTTCGTTATCAGTTTGATTTATTTGTTAAGTATACAGTTCTTCAGGGGTGTTTACTGATTACGTGGAGAAGCTGCAGGTTGTAGGGTGCGTGTGGTTAGAAAAGCAGTGCCAAGTTTTATATTGCATTGGTTGCCTATACACCTGGAGGAGATTTGGAAAAGTGGCGGACAATGACTAATTTGTTCTTTGCTTTTTTAGACGTGTTAGTAATTTAATACTTGCTAGCTTTTCCATTTTATGGCATGCTCGACATCCATTTCGAGATAGTACTCTCTCACGAAATCACTATAAAATGGCTCCTGTTAACTTAATTTTGAAGCTGTTGCAAATTTATAGCAGCTAAGCATTCTAAGTTAGCGCCCAAATGACCACTAAGTAAATAACGAATCAGTTGCGTTTGCTATAATCACTACTATCGGCTTCCAGAAACGTATGAGCCAATTCACTCTGATCTACTGGACGCCTAAATTGATCACGTGTCTGAGGGGCTTCAGTGGTCTCACACATTCTTCCCCAAATCGTTGACATTCAGCTCGTGCCGTGTTGAACCTGGCGATTAGAGCAACAAGCAAAGCTACGTTAATTGGCTAGATCTCTCCGTGGTCGTTTAGGCGTGTCCATAATCTGTTTCCAATCCAATAAACCGATCACCGAACGGAGCGTATCAACCCAGGGCCAGAGTTTGAACTTGTTTGCTATTCTTTTTAGCATAATGTAGTCACGTTATCAAAACAGTTTATACTGTACTGTACTGACACTGCTCAAATAAACCTTGTGCTGGGTCTGTCTGCTTGTTACAATAGCTGTTTAGAAATGGTGACTGTAAAGTTATTGTATAAAAGACTTAGAAGAGTTTCTCTTATACAATCACAATATTCTCTTATTTGGCTCTGAATCGAGGAGCAAATGCTAATTGCTTTCTCAATTTTTACTGAACTGTACTGAAACATCCTAAAATCTGAACTGAATTGCAATATTGTTTTCAAACATTTCGGATGTTTATTAACTAATGACATACCAAATTATACAAATTTCTATTATCGATTTCTGGACGCTTCCCGCAATTCTTAGGATCAGTAACTCCGTCTTTCAAGTTAGAATAAGTACACCGATTGAATAGACTTGCTACTTAGAATCTGTGACAAAATAAGTTTTTCATTTGCTTTGATGAATGTCCGCCTTTAGTGAATGACAAAGATTTTTAATTCTGGCTGATTAGAAAATTGTCTATTGGAGTCCCAATGTTCACGAAAATTGCATGCTAATTGCAAAAAGTAAAGGAGAATAACTCCTGAAGTAAGAAAGTTGTCACCCTAATCCATCAAAGTGTAATAAATGATGAATATCTTGATCTTTGTAACTTCTTAATCTGATACCTGACTTAAGTTGACTTGAGATAGTTTGCTCATTTCGAGATGAAACTTTTTTTTATTAAAATAAGCTTTATACATTCTAATGTATTGCCTATATAAATATGTATCAAATAAATTAATATCCCAATACCTTATTTATATGTTGGAGATGTATTAGATTTAATTTTGAACTTTAAGTTACAGTTGAGTAGTATAGTTACTAAAGGCTACATGATTGGTATCAATTGCAACATTGTACTTCAGTTTTGTTTGATGTCCTAAGTGAACTTAAGAAATCCAGAATTTCTCAGTTCTCAAATCCTGTCCCAAAAAACCCATTTTTTTACCGTTTAATTGCCTCGGAAACGCTTAATCAAAGTTCAGACGCAACGAACTGTTAAACAAGAAATGGCTCAGCCAGGGGAAATTTAACATTGCTTAGAAAAGAGCGCACCGTATGGTGTGGCAGCTACACACGCTTTTCTTTTTCTTGACCACCAAGAATCTGTCCCATGTCAGTACACCACTTGAAAGGTTAGTCCCGGGTTGGTAGCAGTCCATCACGACCGGTATGCGGCATACATACGCAAGGGTTTGCTTTCGTATGTGTTTTAGAGGTGAGCTTTTCACGCTCTCATGCACATACATAGATCACTTTTGCCAAGCTTTTTTCACCTCATTTCAGCCGGCTCTTTGGGAACTTGTTGCGCGCGGCTCCTTTCTTCCTAGTAATATACCGTTCATTGCGCACCGTTTGACCACATTCTACCGGGCAATATTCATTCTTGAGCTGGATTTTACACATTTTCATCCCGACGCCGGTGTGTGAAAACCGGAGATAAATGGAGAAATCGGAGTTGGCGAGTATCGGACAGCGGTTCAATTTGCGGTGGAATTTAAACTTTGCAAAATCCGGTTCTCTCTTTTACTGACCTCATCTTTTGTTGCTTGCTGTTGGGAGCTGGTTTCTGTCCTCGTTTGGCAGCTTCCACTGCTCCATAGTCCGAATTGGATCAAATGTTTTGGAGCTTCAATCACCGTACATCAATCGCGTCATTGCCCACTCCGGACGCTTCGCCATGTGTCGTGAGTTTAATTTTAATTGTTTCCATTTGGGGTGGTGTCGTGCGTGTTTGAATCCCACTGTCTCTCGGTGTAATGCTTTCAGCCCCAACCTGTACGTCACTTACTAACAAATATGACCATCAATCGCATGGGTCCTTTGCCGAGAGAGAGAGTGTAAGAGGGATGACAACGCGACAATGTAACGAATTACGACTTCATTTAGTGTATCGTGCACCCCTTTACCGATGGTTGATAGGTGGGTGGCGTTAATTACTATCCGTGCGTGGATGGTAGACACTGCGGAAATGGATGGAAAGCATATTGCATACGCTAATATGTAGCAGAGCTTCATCGTTCGGAAGGGTTGGGGTTTGGTACCCATACGCAATTTACCTACATGGATAGGAAGCAACGTTTGCAGTGTTGTAACGTGTGAATACAGAAGAAAAAAAAGCTGTTTAACCATTTGTCCCGGCAGGTTTTTTTTTTCACACCATGAAACATTGTGAAACAGGGGACTATCTTTTTTGTTTTGTGTGTCATGTTTCGTGATCCACCACTGTTGCTTCTTGTTATGCAAAATCATATCACTTTCATTTGTTTGTGCATGCGTGTGCAAGCGAGGGTGTGCGATTAACTTGTCTCCGGGTGCATGTGTGTGGTAATGGGAACACAGAAAAGTGTGAGTAGTTAAGGAAAGTATTTTTTTTGATAATCACAAACGTTTGTTAAGGAAATGAGAAAAGGGTTGTTTACCAATAGATATGTAGAGGGTGTTCAAGGTAAATTTAACAGTTACGATTATTGACAGTTATAATACTTCAATCGAAAGCTAATATTGTATACTAACTAATGAAAAATTTTCAAGTGCAATAATAATGTTTTCCCCGTCCGACATGTGAAAACGAATCACGTGCATCATGATGGTCTGCGCCGGAAAGTAGAACCAGGACATCATGGAATCTGTGCAGTGTTCTCTGGACTCTCTTAATACCATCCGGAGTGAGATGGAAGCAAGCAACGGTAATAACGAAGAAGTGGCAAGAAGAAAAAAAAACATTTTCGACGACAAGATATGTTCACACTGACGCTTTCTTTTCTGATCTGCAGGCGCGAGTGCTGCAAGATCGAAATTCGGACGTGGAGAGGGAGTTATTTTAATATGGAAACGGTAGTGAAGCCTTGGTTGACTACAGTGTAGGCCGTAAGTGTTTTAGCAAGATTCTGCACCTTGTTATGCGGCTGCTAAAACTATAAAACTTTTGTTTCACAACTTTGATGACTTCGCTGCGCCTCCCAACTCTCCGGATCTAAGTCCTTTGGATTATATTGTTTGGGCGGAGTTGAACGTGACACTAATCGATCGTCCAGCAACACCAAGGTGGAACTAGTGGAGAAAACTATGTCCGTTTTTGCAACCCTTCTTAGGAACATGGTTTTCCAGGACTTGCATAGATCGAGGCCGTAATCGATGGCGAAAGCGGATATTTTGACTTATTTCAATAAATAGTATCTTGAACTACTCTTTCAACAAAAAGAAATTGTCCTAAATGATCAATTTTTCCCAAAACAAATTTATTTTCTTTTTCCGTAGGTAACTGTCAAATTTACCTTTAACACCCTGTAAATTGTTGTTTTAGATTCATATCTAAATAATATATTACATAATATATTACGGGGCGGCCCGGTGGTGATGCGACAGCGGCGCCGGTCTTCATACGGCAGGACCGGGGTTCAAGTCTCATCTGGGCCGTTCCCCCATAGTGAGGATTGACTAACCAACTATGCGGTATCAATTAGTCTAGTAAGCCAGAAATGGCAGGCATGACCTTAAGAGGTCGTTAGGCCAAGAAAGAAGAAGAAGAATATATTACACAGATAAAACATATAAAAACACTTAGGTAAAAGTACCACAAAGCATTTACAAATTTGATTTGATAATTTGTCCTGTCTGGTGACCTAGATAGAGGTTGCTTCACCACGGGCCTTTTTGTATGGCAAACATAGCAGACTGAAGCCTCTGTATGAATGTTTTGTGATTGGGTGAATGTTGGATGATTCAACTACACTAGACTAGACTCAATATTATCGGGCTATGCACAGTCGCAAGTTCCTGCTAATCAGCCGTGCAAAAGCGAGGTACTCAAAGTCGCATTACCCTAGTTAACAACGAAATTAAGCTTGATTTATGTACTAGAGCCTTGGAATCAATATCTCACATACAGTGTCATTTGTTTAACCTCAAAAAATGGAATAAAAATAAAGTAGAAATTCCTCTATTTTATCTTGGAGAATTCAATAGTCAATACGAGTTTGACATCAATAGTTTACACAAAATCACAAATTCTAAATGTCTGCAGAACAGCCCGATAGCTTTTGATCGATCTCTGTCGTCCTCTACTGCAGTACTTTCAGCGTATCAGTTTAATCCAAATCCATCCCAACCTAACCGCATGGTGGTGTATCGCTTCTGGATTGAAAACTCCTCGTCAACCACTACACATATCTTATCAGTTTAACGCGGGAAGGTAGGCAACCATGCACCGATAACCAAAGACAATGCGTACATGTGTTGATACATGAGCTTAGAAGAGCTCCATCTACCGACAAGGTTATGTGGCTTCACGTTTGTCAGACTTAGCAATTGCTGACTGTTTGCTTCTTTTTTGTTTTTGTTTGCATTATGTCAACAAGTTATTAATACAACTCTCACTCACTTCCTTACTGTGCCCTGGGTGCAGCAGCAAGTTTACTGTTATGTATTTGCCTTAAAGCCACCTCAACCAATCAAACGGCCGTGGACTTGTTCGAATGCTTACGATTGGGTACTTATGTGCTGCTGTTTGTCAAGTGTTTGGTTGACTAATACCGCCTTGTTGTGGGATATCAAAACAGAGTAAAAAATCCCGTCTATATTACGTTCCTGAGCTGCAGCAAGGCTTCGTTTCTCATGTGTGCAGATAAGAGACCACGAATCACTTCACGTTCCGTGTATAAATCGGGTGTATGCTTAACTAGAGAATGGGATAGTTTTATCTTTTACTATTTGATACAAATTCTACGTATCATGCTTGTTTGTAATAGCAAAACAGGCTTCATAACAAAATGAATTGCTAATTATTCGTTTATTGACAGATAAGCGAATAGTTGAATAGACTTAAATTTTCCTTTAAAAATGATAGTATTAAATTTTCAAACAAAGAATCGTGTCTTTCTTATGACACCCTAAAACATAACAACGAAATCTTGACCTATTTATACGGTCCTTTCCTCTGTTCACCTTGCTTTTGTCGGTTGAGCTTACTCTTCTTGGGCAGCACAATTTGTGACCTGTGTATCTTCGTGCCTTCATTCATACTATGTGGCTGGCGTGTGATGTAATGATGGGTCCGTGTTAAGTCCATTAACATTATCGCACCATTACCCACCGTTTGACGCGTCCGAAAGCACTGACATCTTTTCCTTTTTATCGTGACCACAGGAGCGCTCGGTCGGACGGTTGCATGTCGTTATCTTTTGTTTGTTATGCTATATTTTTTGCCGCTGCTGTTATTGTTGTACTTTATAAAGTCTTCTTCACCCCCACCCATACCTCCATTCCACCCTTACCACCAATCTTCTCTTCTGTAGAACAACACTTTCTTGGCAAAATTCCTGTGCAACGAAAGTCATTTTGTGTGTACATGTTTGTTTAATTGTAGCTTCTAGTTGGCAATTGTGTGATATGTCAGATTTCATACATTTGGCAGCTTTTTCAAACATTGAAATTACATTATGGGTATTCCGTTTCTGTCGGTTGTTGAATGCTATAAAATTTCTAATTTAAGTTTTTTTTTTGTCGGAAAAATTTAAACTAACGTTTTTTTTCTGTTTCTTCTCTTTTTAGGTAAGTGCAGCTGACCATTCAATAGAAAATGGTGGACAAAATGTCGTAAAATTGGTCGGAAAGAAGCAAAAGGATTACACACTTGCTACAGGTTCGCTTCAGTTTAGGAGCAACAGGATCAGTTTATGATGTTTCAATGTTTTGCATTAAATTATCAGTTTGTTAAATCAAGACAAAAGAATTCTCAATTTTCAATATCCATTACTAACTTGTAGGTTATGTTTATATCCTAGTGTAAAAAGTCGTTACGGGATAGATCGTCTGGTGTCATTGTCATGACATGACCACCAGAACTCGTCTTAGATTAGCAACTTACATATATTGTTGAGGTCTCATAAACGTCGTGATTGTAATGACTCCTACAACGTCTTTCGACCCATAAGAGGCTAAAAACTATCGTTAGCATTTCGAAAGTATGTAATCTTAAACATTCTAAAAAGGGTCGGTGTTGTGCGTTATCGACGTTATTCAACAATAGTGATGTAAATGCAATCAAAATGATGGATTTGTGTAAGGAGCACAGTGGAGTACAGTATTACAAAACTGCAATTTATGTTTCTTTAGTTTGCTTTGCTTTTCATCTTTCTATCGTCCCGACCATGCTCGTCTTAGAAATTGAAAGGCGTGGGTCGTTAGTTTTCCTTACCCTGGAGCGATCCACCGGCGACACTATTCCGATCATCTCAATTGATATTGCATTTTTCCATCGCGCGTAGGAGAAAAAAATCTCATTTCCCAGGTACACATTGTCGTTTGAGACTAGCTTTTTCCCCCGTACCATCACGTTTGCCCCGTTTATGTTGCTTCCAAAGGGCACACCGCGATTGGTGAGCGGACAGATAGAGTGGGAGAAAAAAAAACGGATGGCAATTTAACAATCGATTTTCCACTTTTGCATTGACGCCTTTTGCTTGGTGCCGTATGCTCGCTCGCAAGCCAATCGATCCGTTTACGTTCGTCTGTATTATGTATGTGACCCCGCATTTTGTCGGAACGGACGATTCTTCGATTCTTCATGCTCTCGAGGGGGGCCTGTGGGGGGAATACCGCACGGTGAGGGTTTAATCAAATTTATGCTCCAGATTTATTTTCCGTGTCCCCACACCACCACCATCACGTACACAAATTAAATCGGAGAAAAGTAAAAGCAAACAGATGAACAGCGTTCGGAAAACGGATCGCGGCAACACTCGACTAGAAGTGCACGAATCGATGCCAACCAAAACTAGTGCGCGCTAGTAGTGCTAGTGGAAAAACCGTTGCCAATTGGAATGTGATTGAACAAAAAAATGAATGAAGGAAAATTCAAACGGAAAGTCTGGTGATCGGATGTCCTTGTAGGGGATGGAAGTTATTCTCCGGCTAACCGGTGGCACACAGAATCAGTTTCGTTATTGCATCGCGTACTAAATTGCAAACTCTCGTTGCTGTGTAGCAAAGATAAAGTTATCCTTTTATTTCGTTTCTTTTCTCGTTAACCTTTCAACCCCGGATGGTTCAATTATACTGGAGCGGTCGGTACCGTACTAAGCGCAATTTCCTTATGTGCTAAGTAGCGCATTTTTTTGTGTCTCTTTCTTCAGTTTAAGGAATGGCAAGAGAATGGAAAATTAAAATAAATGTTAATCACGTTCAGTTTCGCCATCGGTTTGCATAATTTATCGGTTCGGCCAGTCCGTCGGTTGTAAAGAACCAATCTGTTTGAGTGACTTTCGGGATGTGATCGATGCCAAAAGGGACGGCGGGACGAGATTTTTAATTTAATTAAAGAATTAATCATAAATTCCTTAAGCGTCCTTAAGCGCGCGCGGAACGTTTTGTTGGCTTTTACGAAACTCGCTTTTATTGATTACCACATTTTGGCTTTGCATGTCCTTTCTTGCACACGGGTTACGATTACGGATTATTCCAAGTATTGTTATGATCCGTCTCATTACGCTCAGTTTTTCGCTTAACTGAAGGATACATAAATTGTTGTTATTGATTTTTTGTGTTTCTGCTATGGTATATGGAATCTTTTAGAACCGATAATTCGGTGTCAGATTTCGAGTAGCCCGCAACGCATTGAAAATCAATCGAAATCAAAATCGCGTGACTTGCGATCATTAATTCCTGGTTGGAGTTTGAAGGTGGTAAGATTTTTTTTGTTTGGTTTATGTTACACCTTCGCTACTCCATTTGCCGTTTAACGTTCTTTTGAGAGGGTTTGGGAGTGTGTTTGCTCGCTGTATTTAAACGATGAATTTATAAAACAACAAAAAGGTGTGTCCCGCTCAGGTGGTGCACACAACACATTATCCTTAAAAGCTGTAGAAGTTATAAATGAATTATTTGCAACCTGCCTTTTTATGGTGTAAGTGTTAATTTGGTATAGTTAAATGAGCATATTAGCGTTTTTCTAATTATTGCATTGTAGTGCGCTGGTTCAGGTGACAAAAGCCTGTGGACACTCGAAAGAAAAACATATAAGGAAGATGTACAGCAGTGCTTTTGTGGTAATTCATCTGTTCACGTTGAAGTAGCTTATTTTGTATTTATTTTAAAAATCCTAATTTCATTTTAATAATAGTGCGCTATCACACAGAACTTCATACAGATATGTACTTTCAACATTGCAAATGAGTTGCAAACGGAAAAGCATTTCCCCGATGCTACCACTGCTCTCGGTTGTTGTTGTTAACGATTCTTAGTTATACTTCCATCAAAACTCAGCTTTGATTGACGCACGAACGGATTTGTACGTTAGTTAGTTGTTTTTATTTTGCAATCGCAACAACAACAATAACAGTGCGCAAAGCCCCGTGCACCACTGTGTGCTGCAAGTTGTGCAAATGATAAAGCAGCACAATACAATCTCTGCCACAGCAACTGACACTGATAATATAAAACAATCATGCTTCTGTTGGGTTTGGTTTGGTATCATCGTGGTTTGTGCTACCGAATGTGAAGCTCCACTACTTGCAGGTGTTTTTGATACTGTTCTGTGTTTGCCCACTCTAGCACACAGCCCCGCGTGCTCATCGATCGGGTTCGATTTGTTGTTTAATTGTGTAGCCGTGCTCGCGATTCAGCCGGGGTGTGGTGTTCGGTATATGAATCACTCGATCGCCATTGCAAGAGATTAAAATAATTCTTGGGGATGATGAGCAGAGGGAGGGGGTAAAATAGGGAAAAGGGAAGAAGGGTGTGATAGCACGCGTGATGGCGCAAGGGATTCATCCATCATCGAATGGAAATTAGATTATACGAATGTGACTCTCCGACATAAACACACACATACACACGAGTACGTCTCTCTATCAGGAGGGATTTCTATGTGTTGTTAGTGTGTTCTCTTGTAGGTTTTTTTGCTTCTCCGCGTTTTTTCGTCCACCAGCAGATGGAACCGGGGTGTAAGTTGAGAAGTTGCTACTTCTCCAGTTCCGGCAGCGGAAACCAAGGCGCGCGTGTGAGGGCTGTTACTGTCGAAGCAAAACGGCAAAAGCGGCGAATAATGCGCTAGAGTGTGTGTATTGAGCGAGCAGCTAGCGTTAATAGAGAGGATTTTCTATTTCTAAATCCTCAAAAGGACGGGACGGGGGAGTGTGGTAGCAGCAGCAAGGTTTCGCCGGACCTACGGCTGGACACTGGAATAGCGCGGCCTGGACATAAATGCGCTCGCCGCTCGCTCTTCCTTCCGAAGAGAGCGCGCGCGTTTGGGTGGTTCGTCGCTGTTGTTGCTCGCCCGCCGTTCGCTGTGTTGCTGTGTATTGGGGACGGTAAAACAGAAAAGATGGATGTGGATGGAGTTCCTTTTGCGTTGTGTGGTCTCGTCGGTTGCCTCTCAGTCGATCGTTGACATTCGTCGAACGCGCGCTGTAGAAAGTGGGTAGCAGCAGAGCAGTAGTTGACGGTAGTTTCTGTGCGAGTGTCTCTGCTAGCTTCTATACATACTCGCCCCGGTGTTGGCAGATTTCTGGTGACCCGCTTGTATGGCCCGAGATCGTGTGGTGCCTGTTGTGTGTCTGTGGAAAATGATTTATAGCACAAGAATGCTGCACCCATGGCTCTGTGTGCTGTCTCGTGTGTGTAGTGTAGGTTAGGTGGGAACGTGTCGGAAAAGTTTTACATCCGCGTAAGAGGAGTTGTGCTGTTTGCAAAGTGTGTTTACAAAAACAACCAGCGATCTCAAAAGTGCGCAATAGAGGAGACAGGGAGTGTGTCTTGTGGTGATCAGATGGTTCAGAAGATGTTGATGCTTTATGTATGTCATGTCGTGCACAAGTGCTAAATGGTGATCCGGTAACCATTTCAAAAGTGTGAGCGATTTGCAGCTAGGCGAATGTGTGTGTAGTGTGAATCTTCCAGTTGAGAGCATTATTTGCTCGTATGTTTGTAGTGCAAATTATTAATCATCGACCTCGAATGTATTTATACTTCGATTAGTCTCCCTGGCTGAAAGTATAAAGTTTGATGCAAAGTGTTACAATTATTATACTTTAAAAACATTATCAAAGTCTTATGAAAGTCTCGTATGTTTGTAGTGCAAATTATTAATCATCGACCTCGAATGTATTTATACTTCGATTAGTCTCCCTGGCTGAAAGTATAAAGTTTGATGCAAAGTGTTACAATTATTATACTTTAAAAACATTATCAAAGTCTTATGAAGTGTCTTGATGTACTAGAATATGCAATTAAGAGTTGAACGACTGTGACGTCATACTGTACAGAATATTGGCCAGATGGTAATAATGTTGAGTGGTGTCTCGACTGTGCTGTGGTTGTCTAAGGCCCCCCAAATTGGCACGCTGAAACGTGTTTTCCTCCATTTTTTACTCGCACTTTTACTGATAAAGCACAACTGCTGTTATCGTTCCCGTTTGCCGTTTCTAATCAATCACAGTTTCGCGATGCAGCGATAACATTATGTTTTCATAAAAATGAAAAATTCAGCAAATGTGTGTAGTGTGTGCGTTGGTCCCTTACGTGATTGTCGCATTCTACACTTGCTGTAAACAAAATATTGTTCGATGCGAAATTGAAAGCAGATAAACGTCTTTCCTGTAAGGTTATGTCTTGTGCACCGACTCTCGTACATCATCATTTTGTGTTGTGTCGTTGGTGGATTCGTTCGGTTCTGTTTGGTGATAAGTAGTGTAGCGCAAGATGAGGAACAAACAGGAACACATGGTGCAAGCAGGAAGGAAGAAATGGAAGAGATGCTGCTTTCAGTGGATGTTGTTGTTCGTTTGGATTATACAGACTTTGAGCCGCAACTTCATGTGTTTCTTGTCTTTTTTCTGCCGGAAAGCCTGGTCATTAAAAAGATCTATAGAACACGATTAATGGACGCGCTACGGAAGATAGAAGTTTATCAGCAGTGTTTTTTTCAGTTCCTTCTTGTTATTTGTTCTGTATAAGCTTTGCTGATTTTATATACACTCTTAAACATGTCTGCCAGATGTGTGTATAAGTTGAAGCAAGAGAAGAGCATAGAGAATGTGTACGAAAGAGAGTTCTGGTTGTAAAAATATGTTTTTTAGAGTATCTTCCTTTGGAAAGCGTGTTTGCAATGCAGAGCTGTCGATTTTGTTATGTATTTTTTCGTTGGAATATGTCTTTACTTCATCTCTGTATACTCTAACGGGTTTTTGCGTTCAGCTTTTTTATGTTAACCTCAGATGCTTTTAATGATTCGAATCCACGAGGTATTGCCATACACATGGTACAGCGAGTATAAAGTAGGAGCATCGGTAGTGGTGACAGTATAGCATATTATAGCAAGCGAATACTTCGTACCGGTTCGTCAGGAAAGTGAATTTGTGAGAATCCGTACCGCCCATCCGAACGTGCGATCATTCCCCAACACCACCAATGTTATGCATTCCGTTGAACTTTCGTCCAAAAAAGATCACTCACTGCAGGTACGGCCATTTTCGCGTATGCGAAGCAGTGCACATTTGGAACCTATTCTGCACTTTTACTATTCCAAGCTGTAGCGCTCACGCAACGTTCAACACGAGTCAACCAGAGCGCACGGAGTCTTGTGAAATGATGGAAGGCATTGTGTTGTGTGCACGCTTTGTAATGGGGGTATAACACGGTGTGGTTCACATACTAACTGGAACAACACCCCAAAACAATGTGGCACGTTTTGTAGATTCTGTTGAACAATGTGTGCACACGCCAAATCATTGCTTATCACAATTGCCTAATGTGCTAATAAGATTTTAACTTTTTTACTCCAAATCCTGAGTCTAAATCCTTTTGTTTGCTAACTTTACTAACACAAAATGTTCTTTTCTGGAATTAGTATTCTCTTATTTAATGTCTTAACTTCAAGCTCTTATGTTTCAAAATGCGTCGGTTTGTCCTTTGTCTACGCAAACCAACTGTAAGTTGGTGGTTTTATCTGTATTTCCTTTTTCGTTGAGAGCGTACTCGTGTGTGCAATTGCAGTCTCAAGTGGTGTGGTGATGGTGGCGCGCACCCCATTAGCTCCGTTTACGGCAAACTGCGTGACTAGAATGTCCGATAAGAGACGGAAAATTAGCACGTTTTGCCGTGAATAAGTGTAAGTACCACCGCCTAAGTTTATTAGAAACGTTGTTGCGTTGCGAAAGAGGCAAAGATCTGCTCTCGCACACACTAATGTTGGAATTATTTTTAAACAACTCCCAGAAACCAGTCACATGAAGGCGCATTTTACGTTCAACTAACAGCAGCACACAGTCGATGAATTTCGAAGTAAAAACATAAAAAAAAAAACGAATGCTTAAACAGGAGTATGGCTGCTTACACCGTTTGCTATAATTGTTCGTTTTATATCGAGTTTAATATGCAGCTGCCGTGCGATTGTTGCCCAAAGCGGTGTCTGGCCAGTTGTTGCAGCTCCATAATGATTAAATGGGCATTCTCCCTCCCTAACCTATTTACTAAGTAACCTTCTCTCATCACATGTTTTCCATTTTCTTGTTTTCGTACTGTCTACCTTGTACACAGATATGTGTACAAACGCTCGGAATCGGAAGGGAACACTAAAAAGTGCATACCATCCGTGCTATAACAACGAAACGATAGACCAGCGACCATGTGACTTTGGTCCACATGGCAGACAGTAGTTTGGATTGGGCTGCTCTGGTGGAACTTCACAAAAGAAAGCGAAATATATAACGCCTGTGTGTCCCATATGGTCGTTTCGAGCGTGATGTGTTGTGTTTGTCTCATTTTGCACACCAGATGCACGTTTTTAAAACACACACGTCCAGTAGGTGCCAATAAGAGGCAGCAGCGCATTGGTTCTGACGCAAAGATTGGAAGGTTTCTGGATGATGAGTGTTGTATAAACAATTTCAATATAATGACTTATTGAAATCAAACAAAAAGAGAACGAGCGAGAGAGAGAAAGACATGTGACGTTTTATGTTTTTAATTTGTCGCATGCAACTCATATGGAACATGAAAGAAAAGAATCTTTTACAAACAAGACTTTATGAACTCTTTTCTTAATAGACTAAATTTAGTCAAAATACATACCATCAACACAAATCATCAATCTCTGAAGTCTTGTCGAAGTGACGCTTCGAAAGGTATTTGACGTCTGCAAAATACTACTTCAATGTTATCTTACTGTCCGCATTAGAATTCATATTTTAAAAGGTGCTGTGATGGTGTTATGTGGTGCTGATACCGCGAGAAGCAATCACTTGGTCTGCTGCAATAATTCTCGATAACGCTCACAAAGTCTACCGACGATGTCTGTGATTCTATCATGCAGCTCAAATAGGGCCTCATATGTCTATGTGGTCGGTCCAAAAAGACTTTTACAGGCTGGGTTCCTCTGGTCCCAATCTCGCGACATGATCTGTCCTCTGGTGTTTATCGAATGTTACTCATAATAGTATAATCACAGGGTCAACAATCCTATTCAGCATCTGATTAGTTCTAACGTCTATAAAATTTTTCCAGTTTTGAGCAGAGTCCATATATCAGAGAGGTGTGTAAGTACTAAGACTATAAATGTTCACAACCGATGTTTTGAGTTTATCCAGGCATGTGGTTTGACTTACAGATGATGGTCCTTGAAGCTTCCACTTCTTCTCTCTAGTGCCAGGTTGAAGAGAACATATCGACAAGTCAGTCTTCCTAGTCTTAGGCGACAGTTAATGGTTTAGCCATTCTTCTCCAAAACAAAACTTGTAAAATTAATTCTTGCCTTCCATTTTGGTTTTTACCGATGGGGGCATCTCATTATTCGTCGAACGAGTAAAGAGATGTGTATGCAGGACATCGTGGAACTACTTTAAAATCCTACATTAAATTTAAACCAATTCTGCTAGCATGCCTGAAATAATCCTTCATTCAATTAAGACACGTTTGTATAAAACGCTAGTCTAGTTGATGATTAAATTAAACGCTATTGACAGTACGTTACACGTGATTGCGGCTCGCACCCTTGAAGGTATCGCATCACGTGCCACTCATCCTCCTGAGGAGAGAGCGAGGGAAGCACTGCCCCTGCACTATAGTTGGCAAACGGATCGAAAAACTGTTGTTGGCGTCCAAAAGTGATCCAAATGTGTAACACTACGCTGCCTACCTATGGCAATCGGTAAATAAATGTTACTGCAGCACATGCAGCCACAAAGAATGCCATCTCACCACCATCGTCATCCTATTTCCAAAAGGGAAAGGGGGTGCAAGAGTGTTTTTGACACGGGACTTTGCAGGCCGATGGACGGTTGTTACAATCTGCATTTCGAAGCTCGAAAAATCAGGCCGGGTAGTGTGGGATCTTTTTATTATTATACGCCAGCTTTTGGTCACGTTGCCGTGTTCTTATTTAATGTCTTAACTTCAAGCTCTAATGTTTCAATATGCGTCGGTTTGTCCTTTGTCTACGCAAACCAACTGTATGTTGGTGGTTTTATCTGTATTTCCTTTTTCGTTGAGAGCGTACTCGTGTGTGCAATTGCAGTCTCAAGTGGTGTGGTGATGGTGGCGCGCACCCCATTAGCTCCGTTTACGGCAAACTGCGTGACTAGAATGTCCGATAAGAGACGGAAAATTAGCACGTTTTGCCGTGAATAAGTGTAAGTACCACCGCCTAAGTTTATTAGAAACGTTGTTGCGTTGCGAAAGAGGCAAAGATCTGCTCTCGCACACACTAATAGTGGAATTATTTTTAAACAACTCCCAGAAACCAGTCACATGAAGGCCACATGCAGCCACAAAGAATGCCATCTCACCACCATCGTCATCCTATTTCCAAAAGGGAAAGGGGGTGCAAGAGTGTTTTTGACACGGGACTTTGCAGGCCGATGGACGGTTGTTACAATCTGCATTTCGAAGCTCGAAAAATCAGGCCGGGTAGTGTGGGATCTTTTTATTATTATACGCCAGCTTTTGGTCACGTTGCCGTGTTCCGACACGTGGAAGGTACGTTGACGAAGGCAAGTAGGTGCAGGACACACGGTCACACACTGGACTTAGGTGGCAGACGTCCTTTCACATTACTTTGACATTTTGCATTTGTCACACGAGCGTTAGTGAGTGTACACATGTGTGTTTATGACGTTAAGGTGTGACGGCAGCAATGCTTTAGTCTTGTGCAAGCAGATGTATTGTTTCACTATCGGTCGCTGGAGTAAGTTCAGTTTTCGTTTTTACAAGTGTTCGAACACTTCACGAAACATTATTCTTCTACAGTATACAAAAAGGTCTAACAACGGTGCGTTGTGTTTAGTTTTTTAGTTTTGCTTTTCCTTGTTTCACGATTTCTTCTAAGCCAAGTGAAAAGTAAACGACTCTGCTACAAGCGCAGTGGTGCAACTGCATTACGGGTTTTTTTTTATAGCAAGTGTTGTTCGTGTTTGTGTGTGATTTTATTTGCAGGCTCAAGACGGATGACGGCGCGAATAAGATGGTTTTATCGTTAATTTAAAATTACTTCCATTTGTTTTATGCATGTGTCTTGTTTGTTTTGTTTATTTATAGCACAAATTTTATTGCATGCATTTTATGGCAAATTATACATTTCTCCCTCCCGATGGATATTACCATCCATTCTTCTTATCGTAGATTCCTCAAGGTCTAATGTGCATCTCTTGCACTGCTCGTCGAGTGCAGTGTGTTAATGTGTTACGCAAAAAGCAAAAGGAGAGCAGTAAGTCACTGAGCTTTTGTTGCTGCAGTACAATTAAAAGTCTCTCGCTAGCCCCATGCCACAGTGGAAAAACGTGCATTGGGAAATTGGCCGAAAAATGTGTGTTTGCTCATAGAGGGGAGTATCGTAAGCTCGCCGCAGCCTGTTACACTTGAGCAACGATGAAACAACAAAACAAAAGAGACCATTCTCCGTCGATGTGTTGTGTTTACTGCGATGTGTTTGTGCGTCTTTTTATCTTTATGGGGGCAAACGGTTTCCATCGACTTGTTCAGAATTGGAAGCAATAGTTGGCGGCTCGGTAGTAGTTGCGACAGCGGCGCCGGTCTTCACAAGGCAGGACCGGGGTTCAAATCTCATCTGGGCCGTTCCCCCATAGTGAGGACTGTCTATCCAACTATGCGGTAACAAAAAGTCTAGTGAAAATGGCAGGCATGACCTTAAGAGGTCGTTAGGTCAAGAAAGAAGAAGTTCCAGCCATTACATTGTACACGCACAAAACTGAAGTTTTGATATAGCACGTGAAGGGCAACATGATTTAGTTGCGTAGCGGGGTGCAACAACGACGACAAGTTCGGAGTGTTGTGTATAGTGTGTGGTTTGTGAAGAAAAGAGAAGTGAAAAAAAAACCAAACTTCACATAGTTTTTTGTTTGTTTGCTTTTGTCACCACCGGAAGCGGAAACAGGAATATTATGCGGCTTTACATTTGGTAATTGTTAATTATTATTTTTCATTATCATATTTCAGCTCTTACGATCATCTAGATTCTTTATTTAATGAAGACATACGCTATACGCTATAAGCAACTACAAACGATCTTATTTGGACAAAGATAACCTACAAAAATTCACATTTGTACAATAAAATAACCAAAATTCGAATGTAAAGTCCCCGTTTTTCGCGGAATGACCTCGATAAAATGACATTCGACCAACTTTTAAAGCCTGTCACTGACAGGATAATCAGAAGGGGGGGGAGAATGCCCATTTAATCATT
>KZ062735.1:57751-85131 GCA_002091835.1 Anopheles maculatus
GGGGGGGGGTTTCAATGGAAAACTTTTCCGGGATCAATTTGGAAACCAACGAACGGTGTGCTTCCGTGTCCCACTTTTGTATCGCTGTGACCTTCGTTTGGACCTCTAGGTCCAAAAGCCGTTTGATACTTTGTTTTACTCCCAGTGGGAAAAGCGCTCCCCGCCACAATTTTCTCACACCAGTTTCGAACCCATGTCGAAGCGAACAAATGTAGCATAAAATAAGGGCAACCGAAGTTTCGGACCGGAGACGAATACTGGCACACGAGCGAGTCGCCACGAGTCGCTTAAGTCAGTCATGAAGAATGTGCGAAGTGGTGGACTGAACCATATAAAAATCAACCTCATTTTCTTTCATTATATACACTTGCTATGTGGAGAGTTCCGTCCGTACGTACACGAAATTTGGTGGTTAGGTAAAATAGTTCGATACACAGCCCCCAGCGTGTTAATCGGACATTCGCGCGCACTCCCCAGAAGAGGTAAAATAAAATTATCGATCAAGATAAACGCAAGAGAATCAATTTTTGGGGGAAAATCCCGCGAGTCACATGACGCTTTTCTTGGCTTGGGCAGTTTGGTAGTAATTCGGAGAGAGAAAGAGAGAGGGTTAAGGGCAGATTTTGACCCCGATCGATTGAACTCAATTGGTTCGGGCTTTATCCTTGAATCGATTAGATCTGGTGGAAAATTTGGTATCCTAAATGGTTTTGTCTGGGTGTGTGCGTGTGTGTACAGCAAATGAAAACAAATATGGACACACCACCCTAGCGCCTGCCGTCAAAGGCAGGATATGCGCACGCCATTCAAAGCCTTCACTTCCTCTTTGGCATTTCTGTGTACCAGAAATGGATGACGACAGCGTTCCGAAACGAGAGCTGTGCTCAGGGATGATGTTTTGTTTGTCCCTTATCGGTCATCGTGTGTTGTATCCGTTGCCGCGATCTCGGGGTTTCCCGCCATCTACACAACGCTGCGGGATTCCTTTCCTTTTGTTCAGCCCATCCGTCCATCCCCTAAGTGGCCTTCTGTTAAACGTGCTGTGAGGGCAGTCAACTCGTTCAACACCTCATACCATACAGGCAGCTAGGGTTCGGAACATCCCGAACCGTTGATTGGTTCAATCGGCGACGCCGGACGCCGTGGAAAAACTTTTTTCGCTTTCGTTGAAGCATTTTTGGGCCCCCCTTTCCGACCACTATGGTTTTATGTGGTTTGTAGTGCGCGCGCCTGCTTGATTTAAGGATGTTGTGTTATTGGAGGGCATTGTGGTAGGTATAGTGCCTTTTTATTGCGTGACAGTAATTAAGTCCGAGCGTCGACCAAACCGCAAGGGAATGGGCGAAAGAGAGTGAAACGTTCACGCGAGATTCCTTCGGACGTGTGAAGCGGCGAGGTTGAACCGAATAAAACTAATTATCGCAACCATGCATGATGGGCGATGTGATGGAATGTGCGCTTTAACTGGATTTTCTCCGATGACCCGTGGCTCAAGGGGGGACGAGTGCTCAGTATTTATTTAACATGCCAACGTCAACTATTGTTTGCAGTAGTATCAATCTCTAAAGTCTTTAATACGGTCAAGCGTTTTGGAAAAATGAAGGCTTAGGTTCTTGGGATATCATGCGCGTTTTGTTTCATTTTTGTGTATTAATTATTGTATTTCGTGATTGGTTTGTTGTACAAGTAATATCACAGATTAGCGGGCTTATTTGCACGATAATCTTTTACTAATAACCTAATTGATTGCTTCAACACATTGTTGCTACTTTAGCGATTTAACTCTTGCACTCAATTTAGTCCAGATGATGGAAATAGATGTGGCAGAAGCACTTGTTACTATGTTCACATATCACTATATTCACGTGCACAATAAAGTATGTCCATTTTGGATTGGAATAGAATTCGATGTTAACTGAAGATGAGTTTTGCAATAGTCTAAAGACTAAACATAATGTTTTATTATACCAGGAAAGCGAACCGAAGTTAATTGGAACCGAATTCTTCCGACAATTTTACTTTGAAACAGTTTCTAATCTTTTTCTTTTCACATTTCTTCCATTTTTTTATCAACAGCGGTGTTCCCGGTGCCGGAGCATCGAACACAGCCGGCGCAGGAGGTGGAGGTGGTGGCGGTGGAGGCGGTGGTGCAAGAGGCGGCAGCAGTATGTATTCCGCACGGCATTCGGTCAGTTCGTCCTCCGGTGTCCTGATGGTGGGCCCAAACTTCCGCGTTGGCAAAAAGATCGGCTGTGGCAACTTTGGAGAACTCAGGCTGGGTAAGTTGAGCGGCGTTCAACAACCGAATTTCGTTTTGGTAGTTGAGAGAGGTGGAATGGAATTATTGCAAATGTTTCGCGCCCTGTGGTCGACGTTACGAAGGGAATATTTGGCAGAGGACAATCTTCGCTCCAATCTGTGCTGCCGTCATGCCGATCTCGAGAGCAACTTCAGCGGCACACGCTCCTAGGTCTGCTTCCAATCCGGATACCGAAGCGTACAACTTTGTACCATCGATGGCCAGCGATATGGGCAAGAAGAGTAGTGGTTGCGGGAAGGAGAGAATCGTACGCACGTAACACTGACGACGTAATGTGTTTCGTTGTGATATCGACAAATCAGAACTGTTGTAGTTCGCTCCACTGCAGGTGGTTAGATTGGCCAAAAATTCGGAAGCACCTTTATCCGCAGCTACGACGTCTTCACCGATGTTCGCCGCCAACTCGTTCAGTTCCTGCCACTTACGATTGATGCAGTTGAAACCCTTGTCCACCACAGATCTAGCAACGTTTGTTGGGTTCAGACTGTTGCCGACACACCGTTGAACCGCTGCTGTGGAACTGTTGAATCTGGCAATTATCTCCTCAAATCCTTGTTCGGTTTGATTAACAAGAGCATTGAGTCCGTTCCGAACTACTTCAGCGCCCTGATCAAGTGTTTGATTAAGTCGTTGAAAGCTTCGTTCGAGAAAAAGCTGCCCGAAAGTGTTCTGATAACCGATAGAAAGTAACCGAACGATATTGTCCATTATATCCAGTGGGAGCGTCTCAAAGCTGGTTACCAGCAATTGGAACGCATTGGTGTAGTTTTCCGGTATTGTTGGCATGAAGGATAGAACACTATCAGATCGTTATATCCAGTGGGAGCGTCTCAAAGCTGGTTACCAGCAATTGGAACGCATTGGTGTAGTTTTCCGGTATTGTTGGCATGAAGGAAGTGGCCAAAGATTGTGACATGTTGAGGATCTGCTGCGAAGTCGGTAGAGATGAAACGTTTAGTGAAACATTGGATAAATTGTCTGGCAATGGGAAGATTTGGTTGTTGATTGCAATATACGATCCGTTCGGAGCGTTTGGACCGAGAATCGAAGGAATATCCCATATGTCGCGACGACGCCTGCGTCGATTGACGTTGACCGTTAGTCCATTGACATTGGTACCGTAGTCGTCCAGGGCGGTATCGGTATTGATGCGATTGCCCAACGCTATCGTTACGTTAGATTCCTGAACTGCTGGTGTTGGTGAACTGCTGGTGGTCGTCGTTGCTCCACTAGATGACGTTGATAGAAGAGGGCGAGGATAAAAGAATAGGGGATTACACTGGTGTCGATGTGGAGCGATAACCTAAAAGAGAGGGTTGTTTGAGTTATATGAACTACGATAAGTTAAATATTAGATGAATAAGGAGGCAACTCTACCACTAAAAAGAAAGCTGTAAACACAACCGTAAGTTCGCCCATTTTTAGTCACGTTGTAATGAAAACTGAACACCTTATCATATGCGGTTCGTTTTTATATCCATGATGTGGAAGTTTTTTTCTTCTAAACAAGGGCAATTGTTCAAATATTAATCTGGAGCAAATGAACATGTGTCTTAGAGGGTGCACAATTTCAAAAGTCGAGATACCTCAACAAGGATGCAAATTTATTGTTTATTTGATGTTTTAGTAATTAAAATCAACATGTACCCCTGTACATCTAGGCTTAGGTTTTTATTATCTTCAATGCAACACTAAGATCTATCAGTCTGTTGGTTAACAACATCCTGTTGGTGTTGCTGTTCACCAACAACACGCTTTTGACATTCGGAAGTAATGACTGATATGTCGTCAAGGCTTTCTTTCGCCTGCTCCACTAGGTCTCCGGCACACTGTAACAGGTCTGCCTTTGCAGTGCCGAACTCGTTTTCCGCTTTCATCGTTAGCTGCTGGGCAGTGTGTGGCATGAGCAAAGTTTTGCGATGCACCTCATGCAGAATCTGCAAGATATTGGAAAACAATTCATATAAAATGTTCAATCCATAGTGTGTTCAATCCACTAACCTTTGATATGCATGCAAGTTGATATTCGTTGTTCGCCCAAATATCATCAATTCCATCCTCCAAACAGTTTGCAATCTCATTTCGAAGGTACGGTTCATCCCATTCAACAAGCATTCGACTTACGTTGCGAGTAGCATCCTGTTGTGCATTTCTTGCCCGTTCGAGACGATCGGCGATGCAATCACGGTTACCTTGAAACACCTTTTTTGCCACCGCATCAACCATTTGGCCTTGTGCGCATCTTAAAACGGCCACATCTAGCGTCAAAAGCTTTTGGTTGAGCTCGATACCGAAAGCGATCCTAATGCGATCGAGCATCGCCGCAACATCTTCGGCATACGCTTCTAGGTCGACTAGCCGGCTACCTAGCGCACCTAATCGGTCTTGTCGACTGTCATTTGCCGCACGGTAATACGCCTCCAGAATGGTTTCAATCCAAACATCGGGTGAGAATGTACCGGCCGATATGCTTCGAATGTTGCCGATGGCTTTGTCTTGGAGGGCGGCAAAGAATTGCTCATACTTCAACGGGAGTTCACGGGCGTAGTTAACTTCCACGTTCGAGATGTTGGTTCCACCGTCCGTACCGATGGTGGAAGAGTTTTCCCGATTGCCGAGCAATATCTCTAATCCATTTGCGGACTGACTGATGATGGGCGAGGCTGCATCGGGCGTGGTTGTTGTCGTTGTTGATGTCTGGAGAGCTGTTAATACCCCTGTCATAGGCCACAGAAACCACCAACCGAACCCGACTGAATACCTTGGAGACTGGTGGAAAAGGATAGACGGACAAAACCAGGACATGTAGAGGAGCATTACAGTACAGCAATATGCTATTACTTACTTGAAGCAAAATTACCAGTATCACCAACTGAGAAGCACTCAGAGATGTCATCTTGTCGTGCTGGGCGATTAAATGAACTTCACTGAAACCACACTCCGCCGTAGCGCTCTGAGTGATGAATTGCTCGACATAAGCGATGGCTTAAATAGTTCTTCATCTACCTGCAAGAAGCATACTTTGCGAACCCTTATGTCAACACGGCTCTCGTACTGCATCGTAGTGAATACGCGGAAATGTTGCTTGCACAAGTGCCTAGATGTCACTGTTTACCATCCGTTTCTATGCTCTGTTACGTTGCACTCGGTCATGGCCGTATGTGGGGTTGAAGAAAAGCGCGCACCTATTGTTTTGAAGGTCAAACTACTAACCGCACACACATATGGTGGGGTAACTCGCATTTGGTGCAACATGAGATGCGTTGGTCTCCAGCTGCTTATTGATTCCGTCGGCTTCCTCGCATCTGCAACTTGGCTACCGGACAGACGTCAGACAGCAAATGGGATGGAATGCATAATGAGCTTTTTGTACCGGTGTCTAGTCAACTGCGATGGGACTTGAAAGTCTATTGCATGTGCGAAACCAACCCTCAGCAGCTCGTGTGCATAATGTTGATTATTCTGTTTTGTTGGTTTGTGTATATTTGCTGCAAAGAAGCACCACGATAGAGGAGGTACGGTAGTTTAGGGTTTGTTTGTTGGACTTGAAAATATCGTCATAGATGTTTCATATTTTGCATAACATAGTTGTATTTTGAACACTCACATCAATTGTAATTTTCTGGTTGCTAAATGAAATTTAAAATCACACTTTGTTTGAAATGATACACATTTTGCTTGTATGATTCTTTCAACACCTCGGTCCCTGTAATCAGAATCCATAGCCGGGAGTTGTTAGATTTCCATGGGCGTAAACGGCACCATGTACACTCTAATCGCGCACTAATCGGACGGAATTGAAGGTTACCGTTGCCTGACTAACGGTGGTGAACATTATCGAACTTGAAGGTGTAAGCCAAAACCTCCAACAATCTATCCCCTTGCCATCCTTCAAGTGACCTTCTTCTACTTCTTGATCGTGGCACCCTGTAAAATGCTCCCCCGAGCATTCATATTTTCTTTATAGCTGGGTGATGAATTTAAGAAACCCAACCACCTCATGCAGAGTGGGAACACCTTTTCCACTTCTTGAGCGCGTAGGTCGATGGTCAAGCCGCTATTCTTCTGGTTTTTTGATAAGGATCATGAACCTTTTTTTTTCGACAATGTGGCTTTTTTACTCGTTGCTGTTGTTCGTTATTGCTTCCGTTCCTTGTGGAGTTGCTGAGGCAGCATAGCATACATTTCGGGGCAACAATCTATTGCGAGTGACGTGATAAGGGTCTATAAACTGTGTTCTGAACTGTGGTCGCATGAAAGAAACGTGTGCCGATATATAGCACACGATCGACACACCCGGTGTGTGTGTGTGTAGTGCTTGGTAGAAAATATTTTACCAATGCAAAGTGTTTCAAGTTTTTGGGATGTTTAATTGTTATGAACTTTGCGATTAACTATATAGCAAGCAACCTCAGCATTTGATTGTTGACGGAAACGAGAAAACGAGTTTATGATTCCCATAAAACTTCATTTTTTTAGAAATATGTGTTTTATAAGATAGTTAACATTATTTAATTGTTTTATCCAAAGTATTTCGGTACATCGCGAGTATTCGACAAACACAGTTTGCTGCCACGAAAACAGAAACAACGCTCATCCTTCGCCGATCGATAGTGTGGTGCTGGTCGTTGGTCGGGAATCCCATAAGACAAAAAGGACAATTCCATTCTCATAAACTTTGAGAAGGGATCGCTACCGGTCGGTAAAACCAGGATATATTTCGTGATACCGACAGTTTGCTCTGTCGCCGCTGGTCGTAGAGATGCTCTTAGTTGCTGTAATCCCATCGCAATCAAATGGAAGCGTTATTTTACCCCGTAGCGCCGTAGACTAAAAGGCATGTCGGTTTTCACATTCGTTTGTGTTTTTTGTTGTCTGTCCTCTGTGGAGGCTTCCGTATTTTGCTGTATTGTAAAAAGCTTTACGAACACACACTGATGCTATTCAAAGCAGTCTGGTGGACATTTTTTTAACTTAAAAATGTCATTAAAGCGCTACACCGGAGTGTTACGCGAACAAAAGAGGGAACAAGACGTTACGCTAGTTTTCCATTACAAGAATTGTTTTCGAATCGAAGCCCATTCTGGGTTCTAATGTGATTGCTAATAAACTTGCTTCAACTTCATCCAATAGCTATAATGAATGAAGTATATCACAAGATCGTTACAGCTCACGAAACTCTGTAGCCTTCTGTAGCCTTCTGTTCACGCTTTATGGCCACATACTTAACCACTGTGCAGAGTAGGTATTAAAGTGGTTCCGAACATGGGTCACAGTAGGGTCGGCTAAGTGCGGTTCTGAAAGCTTCACACGACTAAGTTTGTTATTCTTGTAATCGCTTTCCAATTTTATCGAGGTATCTTTTACTGATTTTCTTGTACCACCTGTTTTTTTTTCCAACATGGGAAGTCAATGTAATCCTTGAGACGCAATGTAAGCTTTTTGGGATACAACTAATGAACGTTGTAAAAGGGGAAGTTATCAAGAATTATAGTCTAGTCTTTATAAAGCAGTGAGGAACGAAAGAGAGATACATACTGGGACAGTGCACTGAGACACTGATGTATTCATTTCGCCGTCAGTGATATTTCTGTGCGTTACCGGTCGGTAAAACCAGGATATATTTCGTGATACCGACAGTTTGCTCTGTCGCCGCTGGTCGTAGAGATGCTCTTAGTTGCTGTAATCCCATCGCAATCAAATGGAAGCGTTATTTTACCCCGTAGCGCCGTAGACTAAAAGGCATGTCGGTTTTCACATTCGTTTGTGTTTTTTGTTGTCTGTCCTCTGTGGAGGCTTCCGTATTTTGCTGTATTGTAAAAAGCTTTACGAACACACACTGATGCTATTCAAAGCAGTCTGGTGGACATTTTTTTAACTTAAAAATGTCATTAAAGCGCTACACCGGAGTGTTACGCGAACAAAAGAGGGAACAAGACGATAAGCTAGTTTTCCATTACAAGAATTGTTTTCGAATCGAAGCCCATTCTGGGTTCTAATGTGATTGCTAATAAACTTGCTTCAACTTCATCCAATAGCTATAATGAATGAAGTATATCACAAGATCGTTACAGCTCACGAAACTCTGTAGCCTTCTGTAGCCTTCTGTTCACGCTTTATGGCCACATACTTAACCACTGTGCAGAGTAGGTATTAAAGTGGTTCCGAACATGGGTCACAGTAGGGTCGGCTAAGTGCGGTTCTGAAAGCTTCACACGACTAAGTTTGTTATTCTTGTAATCGCTTTCCAATTTTATCGAGGTATCTTTTACTGATTTTCTTGTACCACCTGTTTTTTTTTCCAACATGGGAAGTCAATGTAATCCTTGAGACGCAATGTAAGCTTTTTGGGATACAACTAATGAATGTTGCAAAAGGGGAAGTTATCAAGAATTATAGTCTAGTCTTTATAAAGCAGTGAGGAACTAAAGAGAGATACATACTGGGAAAGTGCACTGAGACACGGTATTCATTTCGCCGTCAGTGATATTTCTGTGCGTTCCCTAACGTCATTCCTTTACATTTGTTTTAATTTGTTAGAATTAGATGAGAACTCAACCTTAAGCAATAGAGGAAAACAGCAATACACCCTATCATGTGTAATGCCAGTGATGTTACTTTACACGAAACATATGTCACACTGTGCCATCGATTTGCAAAATAATGTATTCAAAAACATACCTAAACCTGCCCAATAATGGCCAATGCTGCTTTCCTTTTACCACCACGCCATATACTTAATGGTGGAGAAAATTAAGCGTAGAATATTCTCATTAGAATAAAAGCATCATTCACTTCATTCCGCTAGAGCACAACGCTTTAAATCTACGCAGGGATTTTTGCTCTACTTCTGGTACAGAAACGCGTGTGGGGCGTATGGTTTTGTATAGCAACGACGCCACGAAAAGAACCAGCTGATTTGCATTTATAATCGATGGAAATGGGTTTGCCATGTGGCCGGGAATTTATTGGGTCTCTGTTTTCCGCTCCAGGAAAAAGCAACCACGAGCTAAACTATTCAACAATATGTCCTCGAAATGGAAAAGTAGAGAAATCGTGTAAGTACGCGTAGGTTTTGCGGCATTAAGTCTGAGCAAACTTATACACAATTTGCTAAATGATGAAACAAGTAATCTAAAGTCTTACTTTTTTGAGTGAGTCACACAAAAGATGGCAATGCAAGTGAATATAAAGTGCGCCTTCTCGACGACTGTAGAGCGAATTACTACCAAATCACAGCATAAACTTTTGGGGTCGTAATTGCTTACGGTTTTCCTTCTTACGCACCGTTTCAAGGTGATTTTGAAGGTTGTGTGTGTCTGGTGAGTAGGTCTCTAGTCCAAGCGGAAACCGTCCACTCTGCTGGATGTCGTGTGTAGGTGGGTTTAAAAGGAAACTGTTGCTCATTGATGGCGATCTGATAGTGTTCTAGTAACAAACGGGTATGGTGTGCCACCTTTCGGAACTGTTGAAACAAGTATGTTGTACAAAGTGTCCGTGTGCCTTGAACTGAGATTAATCACGCACTTTGGATGATTGTGCCCTTGTGTTGGGTTGACTTACAAGACATCACTTTTTTAATGTTGTATGCTAATTGCAAAACTGATTCCAAAAGTATGTTCCATTGGAGAAGTTTTCCTTCACGATAACCCAACGCTTATCGTTCGCATCTTCGCCTCATATTTCGAGTAGTTTTGTATAACAAAAAATCCGGATGCGCGTGTGTTTTATGCATCCTCTGCTTTCCCACAAAGAAGCCAACAAAAACGGCAAAACTTCAGCAGTGTGCTTACACTGTGTGGTGCGAAATAGCTAACCTAATTTTGCGTCCAGCACCACCTACAGCAAAGAACCGTACTGTGAAAGATGATGATATATGCATTACTCCGTACTTGAAGGGCTTTCTTCACGGGTGATGATAAATTCTGTGTCGCCAGCCCCAATGCAGTCAAGAACCGGATGTGAAAGGCAACACTACGCCGCTTGAAGCACAATAGCAGTGGGGTGTGCAGTGGTGGTGGTGGTGGTGGTGTATGTCCAGCATTGCCATTTTCCATATTTACCGTTTTTAGGTCCTCCTCACCATTCCAATCTCCTGTACCATATGAAAGTTTGCGAAGGGAGAAAAGCTAGTTCCATGCAGAATGGCTATAGCCCACACCGATCAACAATGTGTCTGTAGCGTGTATGTGTGTGTATCGGCAGTTCTTCGTAGATGTGTATGTGTATAATTACACATTTCTTGGGCTGTGTATGCTTTCGGTGCATACAAAACGTTTATGAAGGTATGCAAAACGAAGGTATGCTGTCAGTTATCTCCACTTGATGACGGGAAGCCTGAGTACAGTTTTGCGGTAGTTTATGATACATCCCGTACCTCTTATTTGCTTCTAATGAATGTTGAAAAGTTCAATTACGGAACGGTCAGTGCCGAGTCGTGATTAAATTAAACTTCCTACCTGCTACCTTACTGTAGTTTGCAGGTGATCTTGGCATTTGAATTCATCAAAAGTTCTCAAACACTGCGTGATATATGAACACTGTTTGACGAATTCTTTAAGAGTAACATTTGGCCTCTAAAAATCTGATTTCTTTGGGCTTTTTGGTAATTCTGATTGATGTTTTTTTTAACTTCAGTAGAAACGAATCAAGGAACATAGTTAGTTATTTAGTTTCGTAAAGTATATGTAAAATAGTTTGAATTTGGTTTTTACACTTATAAGAATGTTTCCCTTTATCTGATCAATATATGTCGCTATTAAGCGTCAGAGTCTGAGCGTTATTGGCCTCTAACTTAAGGAACTGCATTGAAATGAAACAAACAGTCCAAAGGGTTTTATCAAAAGATCTAAGAATACAATATATTCTATATCGTGGTCGTTACCACTTTTTATCTGATTATATGTTGAATAGTATGCTTCTATGAAATAAGTTCAATGTGCCTCACATACTCTACTCTGTAAGATCAGTATTAGAGATCGTCCCAAATACGTAGTCTTTGTTCGCTCGTCAGATGTCGACGTGACCATCGGTACCAAATCATGCAAGATATATTAATTTCATCGCAAATAGTATAACGAGTGGATTATTGTGCGTGAATACAATAGCAATTAACATAAATAATCGCTCAAGCCTTGTGGAGCTGGATTCGTTAAGTATTTTCTGGGGTTTCCCATTATTACAGTTCTCTGGTGTTCTGCAAAGATTATCACACTAATACTGTTTTGTCCATACTTTTTGTTTCTTTTGCAGGGAAAAACCTGTACAACAATGAACACGTAGCAATAAAAATGGAGTCAATGAAATCAAAAGCACCACAATTACACTTAGAGTATAGGTTTTACAAATTGCTAGGGGCACACGGTAAGTACTTTTCAACTTCTATTTTTATTTTCATTTTCTTAACTATACCTATACCATCAAACGTATGATTTACTTGTGCTGCTCGGTGAAGACCAGCCGATTGTTTTTTCTGTTACACTGATTCTTGTTTTAAACTGATTTGTACAATTGGTTTGATTTTGCTGCTTGCGATTCTATACCATTTTATGATACAAGCTTAACTTTCTGTCAATTTTTAAGTTGTTTTCCGTTTTTCCCTGTTTCTATGTCCTTCTTGCTTTATATCAAATGGAAGAAAATATTAAATGCTTAAAATGTCTGTATTGTCCTTTATTGCATTTGAATATTGTTAAAAAACGCATTTCAATCATGAATTCTTACTTGTAAAAGATTAAGTACATTATAGTTTAATATTAGCATACAGCATCGAAGCTGTTTCAAAATGTTTCCTCTTTTCCTAGTCCGCTGTCGCTTCTTACTATCGTTTACTGTGTTTCGATTCTCCTTTTTTATGTTATGTTTTCGTTTATGTTTCCCAGATGTGCGTTAATCAAAACGTTTGTTTTTTTAGAAGCATTATATACACACGCCTTTAGCTGTTTCATGGAGAAGATTTTATGTTACATTACTTGTTTGATAAATCAGTAGCTCTTCATGTGTTGAACATTCGACCACGCTCTGATGCGATTTAGTTTATTCTGTTGCTGACTCGTTTCGACATCGGGTCACAAATTCAAAAGAAGACGGGCTTGGCCAGGCAGAAAGAGGATGAAAATATGGAGAGAAAGACGGCAAAGTCTGTTGCGTTTAAAGTGATGTTCGTGTTCTCGTTGTCTTATGTTCTTCTAAATCCGCTTGCTATTGTTTCTTTTGATGGCTTTTCTTTACAAAAATAATCTTTTCTATTCCACATACCATGACTTTTATGTTCTATGTCCTTGTATCGTTAAAATTTGTTCTAAGAATGCAATGCAAAATTGTTCTTATTGTAATGGAAAGGCAAGTTTTTTTGTGGAATTAACTAAACGTATCGCTACTTTTTACCATCTTAATCATATCTTGACCGTAAAAGAAAACTTTCTTGTTAAGTTTACGCCTAGAAGTAAATTTTGTTAAGCTTTACATCTTCATCCAACAATTTGCATCTTTCTCTTCTTTCATCTCCCGGTACTGCTGGTCCTATTTGCTTCATTTGTGTGTTTTCATTATTTCTCTATTCTCCTGCCTGGAAAACACACACCCTCTTTGCTGTATTTTCGTTTTATCTGCATGCAAATTATGATTTGTTTTATGCAACTACAAAAAACATAAACTTTAAATACATTCTTCTATTTTTTGAAAAGAAAATTTCTCATTTTTATTCGTATTTATAAACCACCTGTTGTGCTTACACACTAGTACTTCTATTTCATTGATTGATTTTCACCCTCTATTTACAATTTGCAAACTGTTTGCGTGTGCGTCCGCGCAATCTCCACCATCATCTCCATCTTGCCTTGCCCGCGTATGCCCTGCTGCCTGCATATGCAAACACACGCAATCAATATGCACAACGATAACGCAGATACCCAGTCCCCACCGGAAGGGATCCCGAGAGTGTATCACCTCGGTACGTGCGGCGGCCGGTACAATGCAATGGTACTGGAACTGTTGGGACCATCGTTAGAAGATCTTTTTACGTTATGTGGAAGGAAGTTTTCCTTGAAGACTGTACTGATGATTGCTAAGCAGCTAGTAAGTGTTGAATCGCACGTGTAGTGGCGTATCCCTGTGCTCCGGGGTCACTCACTTGTCGCCGTTACGTTTTGGTGTTAAAATTTGTTTCCCAAATCTCTCCGTCGAAATCCGTAACCATCAGGCCTCTTCCTTGATCTCCATCCGTCTATAACTATGAGGGGTGCGTTAAAACTAGCTTAAATAGATCTCATGACTTCGAGCGACTCTCTCTCTCTATTTAAATCTTACCTGTTTTCTTTATTTTTCATTGTTTTAATCATTTTGTCATAACGATATCATACGTCATCACGCGTCACGGTGTACATCGAGAGCAGTGCCTTCGAGATTAATGCAGCCGATTTGCTTATAATTGCTAGAAACATCCACACCATGCCAATATTCAACTACAATTGCTAGCTTTAAAGGCTGTGTTTCACAGTATGATGGACCAGAAGAAAAAAAAGCAAATTTAATTGGACTAGACATTGATGAGACTTCAAAGACAAGTTCGGACATAGTTGTGACGCAAACAACCATTTAACATAGAGACGCTCGCTGTACTCTGATAGTGGACTTACTGTCTAATGAAAACGCTTACAACGCAAAGCCGACCTCTGTTCTAAGCTCAGAGTTGAATTGTGCTGTACGCCTTGTTTGCTGCCTTGTTTTTGTTGAATTTGTACATATAAATTGTTTGATAAACTTAGCTCAACTAGTATTGAAATTATATTTATATTACTTTAGCTCTGAACCTATTTGTTACTGTGTCTTCTTTTTTTCTTGTTTGTTAAGTTTTATTTGGGATTTTTTGCTCTTCAATAGCTTTGTGTGGTGGTTTTTGGGGGTTTTCATGTTTTTTTTCTAATTGCTTTGTTTTAGTAACAAGTTGTATTAAATTTGCTTTGCTTTATGCAATAAAAGGAAAAGGCTTAAAGCTTTGTATAAGTTAATCGATTGACAATTTACATGAAAAGTGGGGTTTTGTTTTGTATATTTCTTTCCTAAGTAATATTGAAGTGAATTTTGCTGTTGATTTCCTTACTAGGCAGGGTTACATCTACTTTAAATTTTACAATATCTCCTTGTATATGTGCGTTTGCGTGTGTGTGTGTTTGTTTGTTTGATTGTTTGTTTGTTTGTAATCTTAGTACCATCGCAATCGGAACAATGTTATCTCATATAAAACCAAAAATCTTTCCCCAAAAAACAATGTTTGACAGCATGATATACCGAAACAAAAATCAGAATTTCTTTTAGCAATCGATTGGATCTTTCCTGACTGCGTCTATCATTATCGATCACGTCACAATAGACTTGATCATGTGTATCCATACTGTCCAAAATCCTACACCACCACTACTCAAGAACCACTAATGCTCTGGGCTCGATTGCCAACCGTATGTGTGTGTGTGTCTGTAGTAGAGTATGCTGTATGAATCGAACGTAACACAATCCAAACGAGAAAGCGAAGTAGTAGTAATTAACCATGAGTCATTCACATTCACATTCTTCCGTCTATCTTCTCTTATGTTTCTATGTTTCTCTCCATTCATTGCTCGCTTCCTCCGCGAGTCTGTTGGAACTCCAGAACCAAAATTCATCGTATCATTCGGAACGTTTCATCTGCCGGGTCCGGTTTATCTTCCTTTGGTAGAAGAAAAGTAGTTAAAAAAGTGATTGAAAAACATTTTCCTATGCTTGGTTCACTTTAGCGAAGCTCAAACGTTTGTAGTTTATGTTCCTTGCAGTGTAAGTACTCAAGATATTGCATCCGATGGTGCGCATCTCGGTGCCTACGAGTGTTTGAGTTTGATCCTTTCATACTTTCCGATAGATTGCACTCCTATAATACGTTTGGCTTAAAGCTAGCTGACCCCAAAGTGACAATTCTGCGTTTAGTAAAATTGACAGACAGTTCTTGTTCTGTTAAAAAATAGTTGCTAACGTTGGGAATCATAGTTTTGTCTAATGGAACCACATTCCTTCGCATAACGCAAAAAACAAAACAAAACACGAAAAGCCATCACCTACTATGGTAATAGTACAAGAACTGATTTTAGGTAGCATCAGTCATAGTTGATAAAAACGAAAAATTATTTAAAAACCATAAATAGTGTGTGTGCTCTTCGATCGAACTCTACTCTTCAACAAACGTTGGTCCCTTCGAGTTATCTTCGTACCAAAGCGTTTGTACTTACGAACAAACATGATTGTGTACCTGCCGTGCCGTCATTTGAAATTTAAACACTCTTCCTCACGTTGTTTTGGCACATTTATCATCTCACGTTTACAAACTTTGCCTAGTTGTTGTTGTTCCATTTGTTCCGCCACTCTTTACTTTAATGTTTTTGGTTTTAACATTTCCAAATTTAATGGATTACATCTATAGAGTTGAAAAAAGAACGACTATGTAATGAGCGTTTGATTTTTTACGTAAAGAAAAGTATATATTTTCATCCCATTTCTGCCTGCGGTCGGGCCCCGTCGTACAGTGTTGATAGAAAACGTTGGACAAGCATATACAAATATAATTTAACTACTTTCTGTTCTATATCCTGTGTCCGTCTGCAGAAAAAAGAAACCACAGTAATCAATATATTTATTTTTTCGTTTGTCTTTTTGTATTTTTCTTTCCTTTTCTTCTGTTTTCTCTCTTTGCTGTGTCCCCTTCTCTTTCTGTTTTCAATCACTCTTTGTGTACACATTTTCTATTTGTTTCAAAATGATAATGCACCATGTTGTGGATTGGTTCCTTGATTTTTTGTATACGATGCACATCTCTTTCCCAAATAAAATAAAACCTGGAATTGCATCCCTATTAAAATCTCTAACATAATTAACTGTATTTTTTTTTGTATAAAAACAAAAAAAATCAAAATTAATGTGATTTATGTGAATCTATGAAAAACCACATTAATCGTTAACGCTCTCTTTATCTATCTTTCTCTCTCTTTGTTTGCATCTTTGTGCATTCGCGTTTTTTCTTTCTTTCTCGTTCTTCTGCTCTCTCTCTCGCTGCCTTCCTCTCTTTGTAAAACTCTTCATCAACACGCGCGTGCAATGTGCGTGCAATTCCGTACGATTTTGGCAACCGATTCAACCCAACCCCGGGGTGGCATAAACTATACCTTCACCACCACAATCTACTAGCGGAAGGAATACCGGAGGTTTACTACTTCGGGCCCTGCGGCAAATACAATGCACTAGTTATGGAATTGCTTGGCCCATCGCTCGAAGATCTGTTCGATTTGTGCGGCCGTCGATTCTCGCTGAAGACAGTACTGATGATAGCAATACAATTAGTAAGTAATATGAAAACACAAAACAAAACAAGCTCCATGGCGGATGGTCAGTACAAGCGAATCACTCTCCTTCTCTTTTTCACGTCTACAACGATCGATATTAAGTGAAGAATAATTTTTAAACTTCCAACAAAACTTATCATACAAAATAGTAACAGTAGCGATACCATTTTCTCAATCAACAAATTTAAATTTAACATAATCGCATCCTCACAATCGAAACAAACTTGCATTTTGTAATGCTGTTCACATACTTTTCCTATGCAATGTTCTGAACCGATGGTTTTGTCCCGTTTGTTTTTTGTTACTTTACTTACGTATTAGTATGAATATGTTTTTCTTTCTTAATATAGCAAACAAACTTGCAACGTTATGAATGTTAGTAAACAAAAAGGACGCGTTTGGTGTGTGTATGTGAGTGGTTTTGTTTTGCGATTTTAAATGTATTGGGTTTCTCAATTTTTGTAATGTATTTGTTTTTTGGTTTTAGTTAACATATTGTAAATTCTTTTAATATACCGTCACACTCTTCTATCATTTTTACTACTACTACTGCAACACTTCTACAACTACTGGTACTTACTACTACTTCGCTTATCAACCGATTTGATGACATACAGACATACGCGGTTTGCTTATTTTGTTTCCTTTTTTGGGGATCGTAATCGGATTAAAACTTCCCAGCGCGCACTACCTTACTGGAACACGTAAAATGCGGGAACGAAGATAGTAATATAATCAACAGTTTTGTCACGTACAATTAAATATCTGTCCCAATTTAAATGGAAGAAAAAATGGAACTTCATAGTGTGCGTGTTCATCTTTAACGACTGCACTGTGTGTGTGATCGTATATTGCTATTACCGGCTCCAGATATCCCATATTACTACTCATGTGTTCTGCATGATTTCGTTCGATGTGTTGTGTAACATAAAAAAATGAACAATCCGTGTGGGTTTCGTCTTCAAAAGAAGCCCGATTTGGCACACAAAATAGTAGACGCGTCTTGCAGTAATGTATCTAATTTTCCTTCTAGCAATTTTTCAATTGAATCTCGTGCTGCCGGTATTGAGTGAGTGTAATGGCTTCACGCTGTATGCCGAGACCACCGAGCGCAAGTGAAGATTCTATCTTAGCAGAGCTCTCCTCGGTTATGCGCCGCCAGCAGCATAAATAAAGTCAATGCTGTGCAAAAGGTCAAACGCTAACACAGAGAAGCGTGCCGTCGACTTAGCACACGGACAGCTCTCTACGCGCTACGCTAAATCAAAAGTTCTATCGAAAGTACTTGCTCTGTTCCCTTAATCCAATTACTACCGGCAGAATAAATTGCGCCGTGTCCGTTTTTGTGTGTGTCGTTCGGGGGGTATGTATGTGGCTTCTTGTGTTTCAAATTTACGCTACAAGAAAACAGTTGATCAACAGCAAAATTCGGGCCACTTTACACGCTTATTTGACTTGCTGAGACATCTTGTAGGAGAGTATTTGGAAATGGTTTAATTTAACGTTTGCTGTGTGTTGCGTATGCGGTTTTAAATCTTCATATATGCAGCAGAAGGATTTTTATGGACACGCATAGGCGTGATACTCCAGCTTTTATCAATTGCGCTTGCAGTGCTTTCAAATCAACATAAAAATGAGGCTTATGTGTTGCGAAACTTAAATAATTTCTTTAATTTTACCAATAACGTACAGTGTTCGCGTTTTCAATGTCCTGTTTTTTCTAGTTTTATGTTTTACCACATCCGACGAGACGATTTTAATTTATCTCTCTAATGTTGTTTGTTATTACTTAAAACCCTCATATTCGGTTCTACATAAAATTTACTTTATTTTCTTTACTCCTATGTCCTGTGTTGTGTCTTAATCGGTTAACCTCTTAGCTTGATCTGTATACCGAAGCGTCTTTTTTCTTGAACTGGCAGCGTCTTTCTATTTCCTATTCTGACACCTGCTGTCATTAAGCTGCCGTATGACAGAAAGCGGTTCACTATTCATTATTTAAAAATTTAAAAACTGAACTCCTCATATGATTCCAACTTGCTTTCACTACGTTCTTCTAAAATAAATAAAAGACGAATATGCTGCTGGTCCAGATAATCCAGCCAAAGAAACTCGCAATGGCAGGCTCAGCTAGGTTGGAGAAGCAAAAGTATATAAATTGCAATTAATTTATAAATTTCTCTTGGTTGAAATGCATTAATAAAATAATGTAACAGAGGAAATACTAAATTTACAAAATAGTGTTGCAAAAGAAATTACGTTTTACTTGTTTTGAGTTTTTATTTACTTTCATCTTTTCTAAGGCTTCCTAGGGAATTTGTTTGAATGTCTCCTTTTTTCTGAGCAAGGTACAACCAAAAAATAAAAAGGTGCCAATAGAGCCATTCGCCAGCTGTTAAACTCATCCCATTAGCTATGACACTCACTTCAAACTTTTTGGAAACAGCGCGCTTCACAGAAAAAGTTGTAGCTGTGAAACCTGATTCTTCCTTTTCGGGACACTTTGGTGGTGGTACACTGTTTTGCATAAAACTACTTTTTTCCTGCACTGTGTTACTGTAGCAGAGAACATAGTCGAACAATGAAGGAAACGGCACAGCAAAGCAACAATGTTGTGTGTAGCTCACAGGAGTAGCTCTACTACATTACCATTTTTTGTCCCTATCCTGCGGAACCGTGCTCGTCGTGTGTGTGTTGGCATTGCGATAGTGTTGGAGTTTGGAGGCGATTTAAATACGACCGGGGCTCTGTGTACGCTACCCTTTTTCGGTGGTATTAATGCTCTCACAGACCTGGCAACCTCGTCAGTTATCGATTGTAAGTTGCTTAGCCAATTTTTTTGAGTAAAAATTATGTATGAATTCTTCTACTCGCTACATTTTTTGGGATAATTCTGTTTTTTTTTTGTTAATCTAAAGTATCCTTCACCCTATCGCTTACCCCAATACAGACACGCCGGGAAGAAAAGGTCGTGCGTTTTGTGCATACAAAATGTTGTTCCCTTCCTCGGCGAGCGAGAGAATTACACACGGTGACGTTTCTGTGTCAGAGCAATCGGGAGGAAATCGCTTTTCAGGTCATAGACATACTGTCGCTTTTGGAAGCAGTTTTTTGTTCTGTTTGGTGTTTGTACGAAAGGAATTGAATAATGTGTATGTGTGTGTGTTGTTACCCTAGGACGACGACGACGACGGCATCCGTCTGCTCGGGATATGTAGCAAAGGTGACTCTGTGACGCGAGTGTTGCACTTTTATAATGGAACGATGTACTGCCAAGCAGCAACTATTGGAGGACACCTTTGACACGTCGTCCTGCTCTCAATGCAGATGTTTTGTTTTGCACTGTTTGTGTGTGTTCAGGACGTTGCTATTTCCCTGCATCGTGCAACACACAAAGTTGCTCACATGTGGGTAAGCTCTGTGCGCGAATAAAAAAAAAGGGACAAAGTGGAATTTTTAATAGGAGGACAGAGCCTAGTCACGACGTCTATTCACCCACCAACACCTGGTCGATATTTGCAATTGCATCATCATCATCATCATCATCATCGGGTGGAAAGCCTGGCAAAACCACCTACCTACCCTTGACTTATTTTTATCGTCCGGAATTGCATTTGCGAGGACAATGCTTGAAAGGAAAAGATAGGAAATGGACCGTTGAGTGTGTTTATATGTATATGTGGCTGTGTTGATTGTGAAGTGGTTTACGCTAAGTGAATTGATTTTTCATTGTCAGTGTCAATGGTTTTTTTTGTTTTCCCTTCTAGTCGGCGGGGATATAGGATGTTTTGCGCCCTTTTAAATGTTACATTTCGATCGATATGTTAGTGTATTTGTGTCTGTGTGTGTCTGTGTGCGTAGAACTGTTGCTTGTTTGGGAAATAGGATTTATTTCCCATCGGGATTCGATTGTGAATCTCTGTCTGTATGTACAAGGTTAAATTTATTTTCGAATCGTCAGCTTAAGCTTCCGGAATCTCAGTTTTTTTTTAAATATTTGAGGTTACATACATCACGCATCGCGAGTGATCGAAAGAGCAAATCAATTCTCGGAGAAAGTTGCAGGAAATAAGGCTTTTAAAACAGTTTTTTTCCTCCCTATTTTGCTATCTTGAAGCAAGCTCGCTGTACCGCTTCGTTAATATATGCAAGAGCCTTAAAGCTCTCTCCGGGTCCTTTTGCGGGCCCACCGTAAAGCCCTTTTTTATCACTTTTGAGAACATTTTCAATTTTAATCAACCAATTCCGAGAAAGGTTCGGAAAAGGATTTTCCGCCAAAATCGCTAACATTCAGTAGCAAAGGAGATGGAGTGGAGTACCTTTGGAAGCTTAAATTCATTTTTGCTTGGTGCTAGAACTGGAACCATCTCTATCTCCCCAGAAAGGGATTGATAAAAAAAGGGTGTATCACGCAATTTCCCACCTTATCCTACCTGCAAAGATTTGGTTTTTTCATCAATGAAATATAAAAATTCTTTCACATTTGTACCTTTATTCAAATATTTTGGTTGGGCTTCCTCGTTTTGAGCCTTTGCTAATTCGCCATCGATCGACTAAATGTTTGCGGAAAACGAATGTGAGTTACCGCAAAAGATTTAACTTTTTGCGGAAAACAAAAAGCAGCAACTCACGAAAGTATGTTTATTTTAATGGAAGGCACGTAGCAACAGAGCTAAGATCTGGCGGCGCGCGACTGTGCCTGTGTGTGTGTGTAGAATATGTTGAAAAACAAATCAAACTGCGTGGGAAGGTAGATTCTCCCATTTCCGTTAATCAACGCCCATCCTCCCACCCTTACCACGCAGCGTCTGCACGGGGTTTTATCTGGAATTTACTAAGCATGGAAAAACAACCACCAACCGGATATGTTTTGCATACTTGATATTTATTATGAACGTTGCGATGGAGCGAAGGAAATATTGATTGGAGAAAATGGAGATGATGAGCGGTTGTTCCATTACACATCAGCGGACCCAAGTGGTGTGGTGGTGGTGGTGGTGGTGACGACAACAGTGACATAGCAATTCTGCTCACGAGTTCTTACTATCCTTACGCAACACCGCTCAACACCACACACACGCCAGATTTACAGAGGGGGATCTCAAGATGCGAGAATGGGGCCTAGACGAATACAAAAAAAAAAATGGCAGGAACGACTTATATCCCTCTTAGGCGGGAGCATTAGGTTTTGCGATGAGAAGTACACGATTAGATTGTGATTATTGTCTGCGTGCGTATGCGTGGTGTCTATGTGTGTACTATATTTAGAATACAACTTACCCGTTTGTACCACTAGCATCTTTGTGGAGAGGAGAGTTGTGTGTGCGCGCGCGTAGGAGTCGGATACTCCGGGTTTGTTGAAGCATAAGAAGCAGATGAACGGTCTCGTTGCCGATGAAACGTTTGTGTGTACTACGATACAAAAAATAATCTAAACCCTACAGAGAGCGCAGCGCAAGACCACCACCCTCATCTCTCGTGTGCTTTCTTGACCTCGTATCTTCAAATTTAGCCAAGAAGAATTATGTTAGGTTAGGGCCTGCTGCGACGTGATCTTGGCCAGCAGTATCTTCTGTCTGTTTCGTCTGTCATTGCATCACTTGAACGGCGTTCCCGGCGGTCTGGTTGAAACAGATAGTAGATAGTTAGAAGTTGAATAGAATTAACCTCAATTGATTAGCTTATTTTTGCTTAGCTATTCAGTTAAAGCAATATTTATTATTATAAATATAATAGTTAAAATAGTGAAATAATGAGCTTTTCTGCCAGCATATTTCTAAAATTGCTTCACAATTTATCTGTAAAACTAATTAAAATTTTCCATTTCCCCATTCTTCTCAGTCTCCCGTTGTGAGTTGGCTGTGAAGGGAGCGCGTTACTAACATAACGAGCGGTTCCAAATCTTCCTTCCTTTTGCTTTCTGGCACACAAAACAACAATTAGCACACAATTAGTACAACCGGGGTTAACGTTTAATATCACCACTGCTGGCTTTTCAACCTACCGAACCAACTAACAAAACGTAATCATTTACCCCTCGGGAAGTTTTCCAACAGAGCTTTTGGAGCTTTTTATGATGTTTCATGTTACTCTCCCACCGTGTTGAGCATGCGATCTAAAACTGCATCCAAATGGTTTTATTAAGACATTGAAAAACATATTGTTGCTGGTGGTTGGCTTGCTTGCTTACTCTCCTCCTTCTGGCTTGTTGTGTCGGTGTTGCTGTGTGTCCAATGTTTGACGATGGGTCAGCGTATTTACGAAAACGGAATGTACAGATTAGCATCTGAAAAATGCAAAGAAGCTTGAAGACGACGGGGTGGCATTTTAAAAATGCATTTACCTCTTAAGGTCGATTTCTTTGCTCTCCCTCCAGAAGAAGTAGGAGCATGACTTTCCAAGTTGCAGTATAGCTCTTTTGGTGCTTACATAATTGAAATAAAGAACAAAAGTGTTATCCCCAAGAGTTTGACGACAGTGAGGCTAGTGCAGCCGTACACTGTGCTAATGATCTCGTTAACCCTGCTAAACGATTTCGAGAGGATCATTATTGTGCCTTTATTCACACATTGTTGTGGGTAACAATTAATCGTGTCCGTGTGTGGTTCCTTGCGAGAACACTTGGGTACGATGCTGGTTTGTTTGGTTCACATTTGCGGTCTCACATTAGCTGTGCGGCGGATGTGCTCTTTGCCATCAATCCCTCTCACTGACCTTTACCAGAAAGATGTTCCCCTTCCTGGTTTATCGTCGACCATGCAGGGAAGGACCTACGCGTACGGTGGTAGTAGGACACTGTTTGCAGAACTGATTGAGATGGCTTGTATTTTACCGTCGATTTGTCACTCGTACACGTTGTGCTCGCACATACTCTATCGTAGACAATTGTGGGAGCATCAGTGACCGCTTCACGGAGCAGCCTTCGGATGAAGAAGGATAATTGAGTGTTTGCGCGACACCCGACAGAGCCACCCATGGCACCACCATTTTGTCCCGCCGATCGATGATAAGGACACAGGTCCAGGGCTGCTACTATGTTGTGCTACTGCTTCAAGAAGAGGTGCTAAAATGGATTTGTTTAGCCGCGCGTCCCGCGTGTCCTTTGTTGGATGGGTGGTTAGATAATAAGCCGCCCAATACACTCGGCCGAAAGTAAAGTTGTTCTTGAGGCAAAGTTTTTGCGGGGACTGCAGATTAATGGGCACTTGTTTATCTTCGGTGAATTACCGTGTGGCACAAGTTACCGCAAATGACAGCTAGGTGATAATGGATGTTGTCCCTACGATAGTCTTTAAATGTTGAATCGCTTCGTTACGAGAGTAAAACCAAATAGCTAACAGATATATAACTCAGAGCTTTATTGGGAGGCTTGAAATAAGTAAGATTTAAATATCCAAAACGTTGCATGCATACAGTGTTGGTGGTATTTTTAATCGTATGTTTGCATCATCAAATCGTGCTTAAACTATTGATAGCTTACTAAACTATTCTTGTGTCCTAATAATAGCTTCGTTTTATCGATCGATAACCATTGCACGACCAGTGGAAAGTATCTCGGATTTCAAACAAAGTAATTAGGGGTGCTTTTTTATTAGCGGTACGTTGTCATGATCTACGTCAAACGAAACTTGTGTCATTATACAGAAGGTACAATCCACATAGACAAGACACTCCTCAAAGCTTAATGTTGCTTATGACGCACTCATCAACCACTGAAACCAACTTCACACGAAACGAAAAACAGGACATTGATTTGACTAACAATTTCGGTGGACGAAACACGACATATGAAAGTGAAATTCAACGAATTTGTAACAGTCAGATTTGAATGCAAAGCATAAGTAAAATATAAATCATACAGACGAAGAGAGAGAGTGAGAAAAACTGTGTGGTTCGAATCCAATTTACAATCGCAAGAAAATAAAAGGCTTAACAAGCAGAAAAGATTCGGATGTGAAAAAGGAAAGGAGTTACAAATTTTACACCAAACGCCATTAGGAGTGAGAGATCTCGGCACGTGTACTTTGGTAATAAGCAAGAATAATAACTAATTCAATTTTTCTTCTCTTTTTCTTCCCAATTCAACCCTGCGTTCCATGTTGCTCGTCATCCGACGACAATGGCATCATTATGCTTGATTTAATTTCTCTTCCAACAGCTCCATAGGATCGAGTATGTGCATAGTCGTCATTTAATTTATAGAGATGTTAAACCAGAAAATTTTCTAATCGGTAGAAATTCAAATAAACGTGATAAAATTATACATATAATAGGTAAGTGGAGGAGGCCTGCGTTTTATGTTAACAAACAACCATTTTCCATTTTTTTTATGTTAATATTTTGCACATAATCAGCTGCACCTAGCTAGATGTATAATGGTGTAGCCAAAACATAGCAGAAATCAGAAGAATGAACTTTTTCCGTGTGTGTTGTATGCGACGTGAGAAATGAACCATGCATGCGAAACAGAATGAACATTCTTCTCACGCACCTTGCACAGCCGAGCGTTGCTGGTGAGTAAAGCGCTCACCGAGCGTGGTGTTCACTCGCCGGTTCTTGATTCGGCTGGACGGGTGAAGCGTTTCGTGCTGCGGCTTGGTAACCGAACGACGTGTAGAATGTGTTCGGGTGTTAGCGCGTGGTTGGCAGCGTGTCCCTTTGGCGCAGCGGATAGCGCGTTGGACTTCTAATCCAAAGGTCGTGGGTTCGATCCCCACAAGGGATGTTGGATGCGTTCATGCTTGAGCGCCGGAATGGTTTTTTGAGAGCTGAAAACTTTTTTTCAGTATGTATGGATAGATTTTTATTTTCGTTTTGAGCATATGATGGCTTTAAATATGTTTTATACATTTTATTACTTTTTTACTGCAATTTTCCAAGCAGTTATGTTTGTAATAATATTTTCAAATACAAATGGATATCTTTACTTTTATGGTAAGGAATTATTGTTGTAGATTTTATTTTTAAAGCGACACGTGAGGCTAAATTTGTACTTGTTTGAAAAGCGTGGCATTGGACTTCACTACCTGCGACCTCTTCCCAAACGAACGGCTGGCTCGTCAGTGGTAAAAAAAACAGTAATTCAGTTCGCTTAGGGGTTGTGTTTCCATCCGTGAAAAATTATTTTTAATTTTTCAACCACGCGCCGTCAGCAAATGTTGCGTCGCCCTTCTAGCTCTTGAGAAGATTTGACACAACGGTTTGTATAACTGGTGCGGTTGATTTAGTAAATGAGTGTTTGCTGTCTGGCGGTACATAACGACCGTCAAAGATCAGGCATACGTTCGTTTTCGACACTGTTACAACGGAAAGCATGAATTAAGTAGTCAAATTTACAGAGAAACGTCTCTGGTGGATGGGAATTTGTTTTATGGAACACAAAAACATATTTGAAGACTTTTCTCATATATTATTTAAAAAATTAATTCATTTTCACGTCATAACATTCACAACATACAAAATGGAAAATGGTTGTTTGTTTTAATTAAAAAATGTTCATTCCCTGTATGGGTATACAATTTATTGCTTCTTTTTATCTTTTCCCCCTCTTTATCCACAGATTTTGGTCTCGCCAAAGAGTATATTGACTTAGATACGAATAAGCACATACCATATCGAGAACATAAATCGCTGACGGGTACGGCGCGGTATATGTCGATCAATACGCATATGGGTAAAGAACAATCCAGACGTGATGATCTAGAGGCACTAGGCCACATGTTTATGTATTTCCTAAGAGGTTCACTGCCATGGCAAGGTCTTAAAGCGGACACACTCAAAGAGCGATACCAAAAAATTGGTGACACGAAGCGAGCGACACCGATCGATGTAAGTTTTTTTTTGTTTCTGCCCCTTGCTGATGATGGTCGATCACGTCGATGAATGTTGTTTTTCCCTTTCAAACTCTTCATTCATGCTTATTCACGCGTATTTGTTTTAGGTACTCTGCGATGGTCATCCCGAGGAGTTCGCCAAATACCTGCGCTACGTGCGGCGGCTAGACTTCTTTGAGACGCCCGACTACGATCATCTAAGGCGGCTCTTTCAGGATCTATTCTACTTTAAAGGCTACGTCGACGATGGTGAATTCGACTGGACCGGAAAGACGATGGTACGTAGCTAGCGCAGATATATATTTGTATCGAACCCTCAAAAAAGGGCTGGGCCACCAGCTGTTGCTTCCACGCCAGGACGGATGTTGGAATGCTCCGATAGTATTTGCGTTTGCGTATCAGCGCCCGTTCTCGCGCTGTGTACGTCAACATTTCATGTATTCTGTCATCGTTTTACCCTAGAGACATCGTTTGCCGAGTTACGTAGCGAAAACATGAACACGATTTTCCATCGAGGGCTTTCCTCTGAACGCAACTTTTGTGGAAGTCTTTTCGGAATAAAATGCGTTGAAAATTGAATACTTTTCTAGAACCTGTGAAGCCTCCTGAATGTATAGAACAAATTCCACCTGAAGCATCTTTAATTTGTGAAGCTTTTAAAGTGCTGCCCCCCCGCCTATATGGCAAACTAGTTTTTGCTGCACAATTGTTCAATAGTTTTAGAATAAAAACAATGCTACTGTTGCCGTATCCCACAACGACCTTGGATTGCATTGGCACCTAACATTTCTTACATCATTTTTTTCTTCTTTTCCTCGTTTGTTTGGATTCGGAACGCACATTACCGTCGCATGCGATAACTTT